>MJUU01020572.1:6906-36130 GCA_002080025.1 Modiolus philippinarum
TATATATATATATATATATAAAGAAAAAGCAATTAGAAAATGCACCGTAGTCTTTTTTCCACAATAAATAAATACAAACACATATAAATATCCATTTTAAGTTCCTACCGGTTTCACCCTTGCGGGGATATTCATGGAAGTCAAGGATAACGTTACTAATAGTATATATATAATATTACATCCTTGACTGATATTCTGTTTAATATTGCACATAATTGTATCACATAGTGATTCTCAACAATTTAAATTTTACAATTATCCCGCAAATTTTTTTTAATCTTTTAAACTTAAGAATTTGAAACGAAGTTTAGAACTAAACTAAAATTAATCTATGTTTCTCGTGTTTTTTTTTCGTGAATTCACTTTCAGTCCGGCACATTACGGAAGGCGATTAGGAGTAAACAAAATACTTGCAAGGGATTTTGAAAAAAAAATCTAATGTTGAAGATCAGACTCGTCTCAAGAGGTATTCTTAATCGTTTATTTCTGTACTTTTATTAGGGTTATTCTTAAGGGTTATGATTGATAACTTAATAGTTAAGATAAATATGGAGAACTTTTTGATGAACACCTCTCTCGCTTGATGAAATATAGATTGATTGATTGATTGATATGGGTTTTACGTTACTTTCAGCAGTATTTCAGCTTTCTCATGACGAACAGTTTCAGTGGTGGAGGAAGCCGGAAAGAACCACCGACCTTGGGCTGGTAACTGACATACCTTATTACTTACGACTGTAAGACGAGTGCACCCTTTTTGTTATGTACAACGTGGGGCGCGAACTCACACCGTACTGGTAATAGACTATAGAGGTTCTGTAGGCAGTAGAACTACCTTAACCACTCCGCCACCCAGGCCTCAAAGATAAACTGAACCAAAGTGACGAAATTAAGAAACGAAGATTAAAACAAACAAAAAGAAAACATTGAAACCTTTATTGGAAATTAGAACTATTTTGAAGTCCATTCTTAATTCTTGATAAAAAAAATTAATCCTAATAGGGACATATATTAAAACCATTCAACCTTAATTTTATTATGAAAACGCGTTGCTTACAGTCGTCACGATATGACAGACCGTGACTATGTTTCTATTTCACAAATGAGAAAAGATATCTTTGGGTAGATCCAGAGTTTGTTACCGGACTGACTAACACCGACTTTGAAAAATACGGACTTTTCACTGGCAATGTGATGGGTGCCACGCGTGGAGCAGATCATACTTACCCTTCCAGAGCATCTGATAATACCTCAGTTTTTATAGGAGTTCACACTGCTAGTTCTCTAGTTGTGTGGCGTTCTTATTCATTTTTGTTTATTTGTTTTGTCTTTGTCATACTGTCTTAATTCGTGTTGGATTTGAATTTCCGTGATTTTGGATTAATGATTTTTGAATTCGGTTTTCTTTTGCCGATGTCTTATTAACTTTAAATGAGAAAATTGTATTTCCTACATTTAATAGAAGAAAAATATTATTTGATAATTTTATTGAAGATGAAAATTGGAACTCTGAAAATAACATTGTACCCCTTAAACAAAGATTTAAGCAAACGGTCTCATGAATTGCCAAATGAATACCTAAGTAAGTACAAATGTATCAAAATTCGTACATCCTGATTACATTGCAATATAGGGATCACACAAAGAGAGACAACCTAAGTGACGAGCACAAATCAAACAATGTAAACCTCTTTGAGCAAGAATGTTATCATGTGCTCCGGAATAGTATGCATGACTTGCTCCACATAAGGCATACATCTAGTAAAATAAAATTGTTTAAGGTAGTTGGGGTGTCCAAATTTGAGCATCTTTTTTGCGCATCTAAGCAAAAATTCAATCAGAATTTTGTCTAAATAATTTTGTATGTCTTTAATACAATGATTTAAATAAAAATGAACAGTAAATATGAAGTTTGTTCGATTAATATTATATTTTTGCCAAAAATTCAAAAGTGTTTTAAAGGGAGATAGTTCTATACTGAAATACCATGGAATGTTTCAAATGTTCTAAGTTTGTTAAAAAAGATAAGGAAGTTGTTCAATTCTATTTTGAATTTGTCAAAAGCATTTTAACGAAATAAATTTATTATCATTTTCCAAAAAAAAAAAAAAAAACAGTTTTTTTCTTTATTTTGGGGTCCTAAATTACTTTAATAAAGTTATCTCCCCTTTCTTGAAAAACAGTGTCAAAATCATCACATTTGTCAAATGTTTTAATAGTAAGTGTCCCAAGTTGTCGTACCAGTAAGGAAAAGGTCAATGTAAGATTCTGATGTTGGTGTATCAATGGTTTCTTTAATGTCCTGTTAATTTTGGAAGATGAGTTGCAGATGATTTTAACTCGCGAATTTATTAAAACTAAAACATCATTTGTGTAATAAAAACTGAAATTAAAAGATTCGGCTAGCTTTTTCTTTTTTCATAAACTAGCCCTTGTATGATTATGGCTATAGTCGACTATAAAAACAAATCTGCCAGAAGAGACACATAATTAGTTAAAATTGGTTTCCTTCAAATTTTGTTCCAAATAAGTATTAAAATAATACAACCAGCACACAGCGTTGATAAGTATTTATGACGAAGCAACGGCAGTGGTACAAAAGGACATGGCCAAAACGAAACCACAAAACAAATTACGCAATTGAGACAGCAACAAAACAAAGAAAAAAAAACAACAGTCACAACCAATGCAATCACAGTGTGAAATCCCATCAAACCAGGAGGGACATCAGGTGCTACTAAAGAGTAATCATGTTCTGCCTAGGTTACATCACCCTCAAACTTTATGTTAGTCAATCCATAAAAAAAGTCAAAATCGGTGTAATCAAACCCGGGAAGACATGAGTGATAAAACGTAATAACTTTGTTTTTAACAACGAACATTTTATTGCAGATAATGGGACTGCAGTGGGCATGCGAGTAGCTCCCTCTTATGCTAATATATTCATGGGCGGAAAAGCGTATTCTCAAGGAAGTACCTTATAAGCTTTTAGTTGGCTCCGTTTCATTGATGACGTTGAAAAAAATAGACAGATACTAGACAACATCTTGATGAATTTTTGGAATTTATAAACAATATATCATCCATCCAACTAAATTCACTATAACATATCCTCGACACTACTTCAACTCTTGCCGACCGAAAAATAAGCTTTGATCTTCAAACTAAACCGATAGATACAAACGCATTTCTGTAACCAAGCAGTTGTCATTCAAGACACTGTATCAAAGCAATCCCCTATAGTCTCTCCACCAAAATACGTCAGATGTTCTCGCATGACCAAACATTCAACAATAGGAGCAGAAAACCTAAAGACCATTTAGTCAAAAGGGGTTACAAAGCACAAAAAGTACAAACACAATCAAAAGGTTTCATCTTTAGAACGCAAACAGTTGTTGCAATGCAGAAATAAAAAAGAAAAGTAACTATCGTATCCCATTCGCTACGACTTTCCATCCATAACCTCCAGATTTGTCAGCTATTTCACGATGAATGCATGAAAAATAGAATATAAAAGATAACAGGAACACCTTAACATGACAGCCTTGTGTGTCAATTAAAATAAAGGCCCTTTTCCAAGAACCACCACCTAAATCATTTCGCAAACCCAAGAACTTGGAAGGACATGTCTGTTAAGGTCAAACTTAAATCACTTGAAATAGGACAATTTAAGACCTGCCAAGAAAAATGTTGTCTTTTGTGCAAACATAGTTCCACAACGTTACATTGACGGTAAAAAGCACAGCAACTGACGAGAATCTCAAAATTTTCTGTAATTCGTCCTGTAAATCCACAAATGTGATTTATGTGGTTACGGGTGCGGTATCTCAACAGCAATATATCGATGAAACAAAGAATTCACAAAATATCCGCATTAATTCACGCCGTAATCACTTACAGAAAAAAAAAACATAATTAACACAGACTACGGCTGTCCATTTTAACAGCATTGAGTATTGCTGGACAGACTTTCAAATTGCCGCCTTTGACAATGATAAATATTGGAATGCTACAAAGCGACATTCAAATGAACTATTCCGGATGCAACAAATTAAATTCAGCTTGACGTTTAAAGATAATTAAATTCTGTAACGTAGCTTGAGTATGTGCAAGTTTTTTTTTTTTCTTTTTTTTATAAAAAGCACATTTATCGCCAACAGATAATTTCTGCCGGAATCACGACCATTGATATTAATTTTGTAAAATATTACTTTTCGGGGCTAATATGAAAAGCACACTTTTGAAATTTTACTTTTTTATCAAATGCGCACATGTCCCTGTTATCAAAATCGCACGAAGTTGTGCTAAAATTCTATCTTTAGTTGAAGGTGTCTTTACAGACTTGATGCTACAAACTCCGGATGATGAATGTTGTATTGCATACACTGATTATGTTAATCATCATACATATTCATAATCAGCATACATACAACTTGTGCATAGAAAACATTGCCCCTTCAACATTTTTTAAATTATGATTGTTTTTTGTACTTCGAAAACTTTGCATCTTTTTAATCAAAACGTATAATGTGCCTAGAAAATATTTTGCAGTGGTGCTATGTTCTTAACTAGTGCTTGTAGTTTTTACATATTTTCATTGTAATATATTTCTCATATTTTATTGTTATTATCTGTTTTAAGCCCTCAAACCAGATAAACTCACGTGTAAAATATGGGTGATCTATGCTCTTTTGATGCGCAAAAATGTGCGCTTTTGATGAAATAAAAATGCGCTTTTGATATGTCAAAGCGCATTTTCGATACACACTTACTGACACAGTTTTTCCATTTCTCCCTCCGGGTATTCATCTCGTATTACAATTTAGATAGCAATTTCAGATAGAATGCATAGCTCCTACCTATGGATATATTTTCCACTACCAATATATTTTTTATTTTATTTTATTTTATTATTTATTTATTTTTTTATTTATTTATGTATTTTTTTTATGCATTAATTAACTTGCTCTTGTTCTGATATTGCTGATATTTTGCCCACTGGACGCTAAGTTCTGACTATAATTGTGTAAGAGTAATTTGTAGTTAAGAAATACTGATAGTGACAATATTCTTTTCACCTTTCTCATCTTACATTAAAATTTTGTAGTCCACAACGTGCAAAGTTTAGCTCTCGGAAGTTTTTTTTTTTTCAATTTTTGAGATTAGTGCTTGTTTACTTTTTTGTTGTGTATTGATAAAGAACCGGATCGGTCTCGAAATATCAACTTTTAAACGCACACTCTTTTCACTTCAGTATACTACTTTGCTATAGTTATGAAAGTAAAATTACATGCACAGAAATATATATTTTTTCAAAATAAACTGAAGGAAAATGAACAAAAGGCAAATACAAAATTGAAAACTCTATATAAATGTAATACAAAAAAATGAAACATTCAGACATGAAATCGAACTCCACTTTTTATAGCATTCTGTCAAGTATTAAATGTAGGTAAAACATTAACATAAGATGTCACAAGAAGTCCTCCCCATCAGCGTTACCACTAACACCGTCTCAGTCTATACAAGACAATTAGATGGATCAGGGATTTGAAACAATTCGGTGTCGCGGCAGATTTACCTGTGAATCGTCATATTTTTTAGCATTTCTCTGTTGAAACATACGACATTTTAGTGCACTTTTCAGCTACATTTTTCTACCGATTTTAATACAAGATACATCATTTTATCGAAATAGATTGCTACAAATCATAGTATATTTTTTGTAAATAAATGTATTCCAACGTACACAAATTATGCTGTAAACTTGCATTATTTTGGCTTTTTATCTCAAAATTGTATCTAAACATTGCATGAGCGTTGTGACATCAGTCATTTATCAGCACTGTGAAAAAAAACTTTCCTGCATAAATTATATATGGCTTTAAAGCCAATACAAAGAACATTATCCTGGTAAAATTTCCAAATAGTAGGATAGAATTTAACTTGTAAAATGGCGAGGTATCATTGTTCTGACGCTAGTTAATCATCGATGCACCCATTTTTATTAGGATTTCATTGTTGTGTGAATAAAAATTTAATGTTGTAAATATGAAATAACTCAGCTTTCCTGCAAAATTTTTAGAATAACTTTATGTTGAGTAAATAAAAAGTTACAGCCGAAAATCGTGGCCTGGACACAGCTTTTTGTTTGCTAAATAGTTTCAAATTTCTGTTATATTAGTCCCAGCATGGATAAAAGCGTTAGACTCTGAGACCACAACATTTTTTTTTACCTGTGGTAATATTCAGTTACCAGTCTCCGCGATGTAATTTTTGAATTATCTAGTGTAAATTTTGTATATTGTTATTTTGATTGTTATTTTTTTTTTCATTCTGTTTGGAGAAAGGCGAAGAGAAGTGCTGAAATATAAACTGTACTTTCATTTGTGCCATTCACTTTTTTATCATGATATAAGAGTTTAAAGATAACAGCAATAACAACTGTGTTTACTGAGTGTTGGATTAATCACCAATATAAACCGAAATTAATGCAACTAAAAGAAAGACAATATGTAAAACAAATAATGTAACTATAACAACACTAAAAAGATAAAAATATATACGAAATTGTGTAAATTTACAGGTCTCCGTTACCCTTCATCAGACACATATTGACTGACAAAAGAAAAAGATGTACATTCAGTCAGACGTTATAACAATTTACACAAATACATATCAAACCAACACAAAATTTTTATTTGAATTTGTATCTATAACCAGCCAATCAAATTAAATCTTCAGAATCTATTTTAATAAAAACAAATTCTCGTTCTGTGTTTACTTGTAGGTTTTGAATTCTTTTCATTAAGACCATCAGGCTCAACCGTTCCTATTTGAAAAATCCAAAAGTTTTCCTTTTTCTCCTTTCCTCCTTGTCATAGTTGGAATTCACTTCGATGATTTGGAATGTGAGCTTATCCAGTGTTTCTCATGTCGTGTGAGCAGGCAATTCCTGAAATTAAAGTCGTCTTCAGTTTCTCCCACGTATTAAATTTATGGTTTTACAGTTGGAATAACATGAATAAGTAAATATTTTGTTATTTTGTTTTGTTTTGTAACAGAGCTGTTGAATGTGTTTTTGATAACAGCAGCTTTGCAACATGATCATCTTTTCATTCCACAAGGAATAAAGCAGCCTTGATCTAACGTTTGCGCTTTATTCAGAGTTGATGACACAGGTGTGTCTTTCAAGTTCCTAGGTCTTTTGAATGAAACAACGGGGGGACAAAGGAATATATTCTGCAAGCTGGGATCATTTTTGACTCGGGTCCAATGATTTTTGACAATAGCATTAAGTGTTCTAAGGTCAGGGTGATCGGTAACAGGTAACAACATGCCGGGTTGTCAATAACTGATCCTTTTCTTTGTAGCGTAGGAGGCTTTCGTAATTTTTCAAGTGATTCTTTTATCAAGTTGTTGTTATATCCACATATTATTTGGCTGAATTTAGATTCGGTAGAACAGATTCGGAGACCTTGGCTGTACGGAATTCTATGAGTGATGTGTTTTGGAGATAAAAATTGGTGTTTGTCAGTTTTCAAAACAGTTCATTCAAAACAATACATTCCTCACTGACAGTGTGACGTGTGTCGCTAGTGGACAGGACATGCTTACCCTTCCGGAGCACCTGATGTCACTCCCGGTTTTCATGGGAGTTCACACTATGATGTTATCTTTTTATTTCCGTGCATTGTAGATGTCTTACGTCCTTGTTTTGTCTTTGTTTTTCTCTGTTGCCGTTTTTGCCATGTCTTTGGACTTCGATTTTTGTAGTCATCACTTGCCTTGTTCCTTCGGTATTCTACTACCGTTGTTTTCTTTACGTGAATGTCCATTATTGTAGCTCCGTTTTTAGAGTGGTTGTAGTGTCTAAAAAGATTTTTTTTCTGATGATATTTTGCATGTAAACGTTATACTGGGATGGAAGTCATTGTAGTTTTGCATGAAAGTATGTAGATGTTCTTCACTTTCAGTCCATTTGATATCAATATCATCAATATAACGGTACCACGAGAATGGCTTAAATAGAGCACTAGAAGGGAGTCGGTTTTTTCAAATTACCCATAAATATGTTTGCATAAGACGGGCCATTCTAGTGCCCATGCTCGTTCCATTGATCTCAAGAAAGTGTTCATTATTAAAAAAAAAATTAAAAATTGATCACACAACTATCATATATAACAAAATACCGGAGTCACTGTAAATTTTGTTTCTGTATATGCGTATTTCGACAATTTCAACTTATATCTCTTCGGTGCAGATAAAATCAAAACATTTGGAAGTCCGTAAACCAAAAACAAATGATACAGAACAAATAACCAATAGTATCAAAATGTAAAAGCCACAATCAGCTAAGGACAGAACTATGCAAGCGGGAGATACTCCTTTGTTTTGAACAAAATTTTCTAAAAATGTAGATATTGCAAGTTTCCAAAGGAAATCGGTTTTTTGGCTAGCACCGAAGTACCGTGTGAGGAAATTAAGACCGTACTATGAGAAATGTTTGACAAAAAAGAAATTGATGGCGACACCTTTGATTATCTTATATGTGTCTAAAGAAGGGTCACGGAGACCTGATAATTTACACCATTTGGTATATATTTTTAGTGTTGTTATAGTTACTTTATTGCTTTATCTGCTACTTGCAGTGTCCGAAATCATATTTGATGGACATGATTGTCTCCATGAAATGTTTTAAGGTTTCTCGATTATCCAGAGATATAGTGTCAAATGAGTTATTTTATCCTACTGCCATTCTATCAATGGTTGATCGAGAATCATCATGTCGTCAAAGTCCTGTTTAAAGATATAGTAAATACTGTGTGTGCTTTAATTATATTTATCTTTCACTTTCCGTGCTATTATTGTTTTGACATGTTAATAAGAAATATTTTTGATAAGATATTATACCTCAAACTTTAAATTATTACATGTATCCAAATTTCAGATCAGGGAAAATAAATGTATCAACTTGAAATGAGAGACGAAAATCCATCATCTGAGTCCTTGCTTATTGTTGAAGGCTTCATGCTGACTTCAGATGAAGAACAAATGTTGTTTCAGTTTCTCAACCTAAAATGGGTTTCTAGATATTTTGCTCCAAATACATTTACTCTATATCCTTTTATTTCTTAATTCACAATGGCTGAAAATTTTAATTACATATTTCACCCTACCAGAGGACTCCACAAAAAATAACAGGTAAAAAAACAAGATATCAACGTAATCGATGATAGGAACTCTGGACAGCTGACAAAACCCCAGATATATCAGCAGTAATTCTGGATTATTTTTCCGAGATAAATTCTTACCCAAGACCAGGAATCATGTATGTTGCAGCTGGAAAATCTAGTGTAGATAATGATTAACATAATACATGTATTTGTATTTTTTCACGACAGTTTTTTTCTGTTATATAAACGGGAAATTGCTCAGAAAATGACTAAAAAGTGTAACTAACAGATACTAACAAATAAGACCGTAACCCAATTTACACAAGACAAAGATATAATAATGGCGCAATACTATTTTCAGATTTCATTTACTTTTCAGAATTTACAAAAGCAAACCTTTTACGTCATAAGAGTGCTTTTGCAAACAATAATTGTGTACTTGTAGTAAAATATTGTCTTGTGGTCCCTCTTACAAGATGTAACACATGGATCGATAATAAAATTTGAGGATACATAAGGAATTTCGAGTAGACAATTTCTGAAATTCATATAATACCGTTAGTTATGTTAGTTATATAGCAATAATTGCAGTAAGTGCAAAGTAAGTACTAATTTTCCTAAACACTTTAAATTTATGACATTATTTCTTAATTTGTTATTCTCACAACACATTTTTAATGTCAAAATTAAAACATGGGCACCAGTACCCATGTATTTAATGTTTATGTGCGATGTGAAGAAGTATTGGCAACTGCTCTGTTTTCTGCTGGATTACAGACTTGCGAGTATTATAAGTTATCAGATGCAGAATGATGAAAGCAAGATCATTTACTTACCCGTCAAATGATATTTGGTGGTCATGGTCTCTTGGTGTTTAAAATTGAGATTTTGTCATCGAACAACAGCAGTAGAATACCGTTGGAACAAAGGAGTGGTATTTAGCCTTCCCCAAATTGGTCTTTGTTCAACGGTCAACGTTCAACATTCAAATTTTTTTTCAGTGCGACGTTCGTCATTCAAATTTTTTTTTTAGTTCGAAGTTCAACATTTGCAGTCCAATGTTCAACATTCAAAATTTTTCTTCACATTCGCAGTTCAACGTTCAACATTCATTTTTTTTTCAGTTCAATATCATTTTTTTTCAGTTCAACGTTCAACAATTGCAGTTCAGCGTTCAACATTCAAATTTTTTTTTCAGTTCAACGTTCAACATTCATTTTTTTTTTTTAGTTCAACGTTCAATATTCGCAGTTCAACGTTCAACAGTCATTTTATTCAGATCAATGTTCAACATTCGCAGTTCAATGTTCAACATTTATTTTTTTAAATCAATTTCAACATTCGCAGTTCAACGTTCAACATTCATTTTTTTTTGTCAGTTCAACGTTCAACATTCGCAGTTCAACGCTCAACATTTATTTTTTTCACCAGTTCAACATTCAACATTCACAGTTCAACGTACAATATTCAATTTTTCTTTCAGTTCAACCTTCAACTTAAGTTGCTGAGAATTTACTTTCTGCATCTGCGGATTTCGACATTTATGTCTCTACATTGCAGATACAATCTACACGTTTGGAAGACCATAAAGATGTTTAAAACTTATAGGGAACAAATAACCAAATATGATCTAGATGCATAGGCAAAATAAGCTCATGACAGAGCTTTGCATGAGGGAGATACTCCTTTTGTTTTAATAATGTAACATTTAAACATTGTATTTTTCACGTTAGGCGATAACCGCACCCAAATTTCAGAACCGCTGTGAAATGAATATGCAGTAAGGCAATACAGAGTAACCTTTCCCTGATGTTTTTCTTACGAATCTGCTTTAACCTACCTGCGTTATGAGTTTCCATCTGTGAATGCAATAACTGGGTACTGTAGGTGACATATACAACATGGTTTAGACTTGAGAAAAATAATATCACCCATATAACAGTACTCTGAATTCTGGTAAAAGTTTTAGTGCGAACCACGTTTCAACATCTTATTGCTTTAAGTATCAAAATGATATGGTAGAAAGATATATTTTTTTTTATTATGATGATATATTATTTACCCATTCTCACAAAACAAACCAGTTCCTTTAGTTTTTGTAAACACTGTTTGTGAACTTTGAGTAAAGTGCTGTCCTGTCAAGTTACCAGGACGTACTGAACATTGTGTCAGACATCTTTAAATGTTTTTCTTTATTTGTTTCTCAGAATAATAAATTATAAAGATGTGTCAAGTGTTTTGGAAAACCTGGCCGTTGTCATTTCAGTTTCATCTATTTTCATATGAATTTATCATTTCATGTTTTACTGTATATCTTAGCGGCATGGATATTAAGGTCATTTTCATCTATCCAAAGTAATAATCCAATGACAGTAAATTGAGTAAATGCACATGAGACAAATGTAAAAAAATGGATAACAGGAAACACCTACAATGGCTGAAAATTATAATTACATGCCACAATCTGCTATGGAACTACACATGAAGAAGGGAAAGAAAAAAAACGATACATAATTTAGAAAGAAGTGTCAATGGGTGCTCGCCGCTAAACTGCCGGCTAGCTCAAGGAGCCTTGTCTGCTGGTAGAACACTGTCGCAATACGGAAGAAAAATCAAATTCAAAACTTCCCGAATTGTTTGGTCAAGAATCATCATAGATTTCAGTAGACATCGGCAGTATCAGTGAGTGGCCAGTATGTGTGCAACATTTTCAGGTCATTAGGTCTCAAAGCTAATTAAACGGATGCAAGCAGAATATCTGGTCGATATCCCCTATTACTTGAATGTAAGTTTTAACAACTTTTCTGTAAAAAACAACGGCAGTAGAATACCGAAGGAACAAAGCACAAGATTACACAAATCAAAGTCCAGAGACAAGGCAAAAGCAAGAACACCAAAAGACGGAAGACCAATGTCCAGTGGCGGATTTAGGGGGGGGGGCCCGGGTGGGCCCGGGCCCCCCCTTAGGTCGGAAAATATTTAAAATTCCTAGGGGTTTTTAAAAAAATTGGGTTCCGGGCCCCCCCTTTTGAAAAATATATTGGTCGCGCCCCCCCTTAGCAGAAAGTCTGGATCCGCCACTGAGACACCACATGCCCACAAAACACACGAACGTTACATATACACAAAAAACTAAAGCACTAACAGTGTGAACTCTCAATAAACAAGAGTGACATCAGGTGCCCCGGAAGGGTAAGCATGTCCTGCTCTGCACACAGCACACGGCTAGTGAGGCATATGTTTTGAAAGATCTGTTAAGTTACTGATTGCTTATTGTCATTTTCTAACCCTGAGACAAAACAAATTGAGAGCCATGGTACGTGTTACTTCTCTAACCCTCAAACAGCACCAAAGTGAAATTTTGAAAAGCCTTTGTAATCACATAAGTATTCAAATATGGACAAGGACAAATCCGCAAAAACGAGGATTAGAAATGTCCTTAGTAATAAGCTGTTTACGAGTAACGCCATATTAAGATATCAAATGTTCATATCTATTATAAAATTTCTTAAATGTATTCAACAACTTATGAAATCTGTAACCTTGTTGTAAAAGTTTTGCTGTGATAGTAAGGTTACGTTCATTAAAATCGTCAAAAGAAGAAGAGACTCGTGCGAATCGTACCAGTTGAGAAATGTACACCCCCTTAGATGGAGGTAGAGGGATGTCGCCGTCAAGAAAAGGGAAATTAGTGATAGTGAAATCGAAATCATCCCGTTTATCATATATTTTAGTTTTTATTTTACCGGAGTCAATAATGATAGTTAGATCCAGAAAAGGGCAGTATTTAGAACATTGTTAGCTATTTAATTTTAGTTGTTGTGGGTAAATAATGTCTACATAATCTAAAAACTGGGGATTATCAATAGTGAGGATATCGTCAATATACCTGCTGTTATCATCGAAAATAGAAATAAGTTTATCACTGTTTGGTATTGTTCCATTTTGAAGTTTTTTCCTGAAGTCTCGCTCGTAAGAGAAAAGAAAAAGATCTGCAATTAGAGGTGCATAATTTGTACTCATGGAAATACCTATGACCTGTTGATAAATAGTGTTCCCAAAACCGAACAAAAATATTGTCCAGCAAAGATGAGTGTATTAATCATATCATCACATGTCCAGGAACAATGATTATTGTAGGTTATATTAGAGAAGAATCCTAGCTTCTTGTTAGAGCGAATGAAATGCAGACCAGAAAATTTGAAAGACCATTTAATAAGTTGTCCCAATTTGGATTTAATCAACTCGTGTGGAAATCAAAGTCTACATTGTAGAACCAACCCAAGAACCAACGCTTTTATTGTTCTTCATCAAACCTTCAACAATGATCTTTGCTCATACCTCAAAGTAAGTTCAAGACGGCCCCTAGTACCGGTTTAGCGAAATTCTTTTTTGTAATGTAGAACAACGCTACATCCATGTCTTTTCTGGTCATGGACGCAGGATCGTCAACAAACATAAATTTTATCTGGCAAAGTGCTCTTACAATCACTGTCATCTGTAAATGCTCAAATCCAATCTTTATATCCCAAATAGGTATATCCGAAGAACACCACAAATAACTTAAAACCGAAGTTACTGTGAATTTAGTTTAAAAACTGATTGAGAACAATAACCAATATGATCAAAATGCAAAGTCAAAATCAGCAAATAATAACAAATATGTTTAATAACAACAGCTATTTTGTGAGTAAAGGTAGGAACAAATAGGATGTCTCAACATGAAGCATGAATAATACCGATATATTTCTGATCAAAGTAAGCGAGAACCGAACCGTCAATCCAAAATGAACAATCCAAGGACAATGGCAACAAAAAAGAAACAGAGACACAACACGAGCAAGGAAAAATGAAGACACACACAAAAAGATGGACAACACGGACCCAATAAAAACCATGGGCGAGATCAGGTGCACCTGATAAAATTACATCTATTTTAACCCATTTTTAATTTGTGTACCTGTGGAGGGGAGGTTTTGTGTGCCATAAAACCACTTTAACCCACCATTTTTTAAATGTTTGTGCAAAGTCAGCACTGTTGCGGACTACAATTTTCTGGTGAATTTCCACCTTTTATGTCTATTTGCCACATGGACTTTGGATCTTGACAATTCTGTCCGGCAATGTCTCCATATTAATAAATTAAATCGGAAAAACTGGAATACGTGTACCAATTGCAATTTCGCCCATGCTTAAATTTCCACCTTTCATTTGGATATAAATGCACAATGTATATGATTTGTTTGCATAGTTTTTTTGATTTTTAAAGGATGTGTAGATGCTATTATTTAGAATTTTTTTTTTACATTTTCCTCTATTTTCCGCTCTATTCCAATAACATATACTTTGACTTTCCGTTTGTCTATCTACTCGAATTTAGTTTTCGATCCACGATTTTGTATTTACTTGAAGGTAGCTCGAGCATAATAAAAATATCAGACATGATTTTTTTTTTATTTTAAGATATTTTGTAGGTCTTAGCCCATTTGTCCAAAAAAACTGAAATAGAAAAGAAATGTCACCGATCATCTTTTCCTGTTATCAGGTCTTGATAATCAGGCCAGTTTCAGTATTTTTCAGCAATATTTACAAAGAATATATAGGAAACTGTGAGAACCTCTTTATCATCCAGCTTTCATGGTGACTTCAAGATGAAGAACAACAATAAAAGCGTTATTCCATTGCTTATTATTACAATGTAGTTGTAGGGACTTTGTCTCATTTGTATTGATTCCATATCCCTTCATTGTTAATTTTAGACTGGAGTTTGTCTCTCCTGCAGTGTGGAGTACGTAAAAAGATTTCCCGTGAGAGAGATGTATTCTCTATATACATTTTAGTTATGGTGCACTTGTTCTTGAGAATCTCTCATATGGATACGCTATCACGCTGTCACATTTTGGATTTTTTTTCATTTTTGAAATCGGAATTTGTTATTCTGACCACCTGTTTATTGTGCCCACATCTCATGATTTTATTATGCCAAGTTTTCTTAAAATCGGCTCGATGAGTGCCCTGTGGTTGTTTAAATCTTGTGATCTTCTTCTATCGTCTTTTTGTCGGGCAATGGATGTAGCGTTGCTCGACAAATTAGCAATGAATTCCGGTGCTAGGGCCGTCTTGAACTTGCTATGAGGTATGAGTAAATGTCATTGTTAAAGGCCTCATGGTGACTTCAAGATGAAGAACAGCAATAGAGGCGTTGTCCCATTGCTTATTATTTCAATGTATTTGTAGAGACTTTGTCTCATTTGCATTTACTCCATATCCCCTCATTGTTAATCTATATGATATAAATATCATATAGATTCTTTTTATTTTTTGACATTTCAGGAGTATACACCTCAGCTTTGTGATGAGCTGAAAAAAATCTGTATGTCCGTTTGACTAAGAAATATTTTAAATAGTTTACGAAATAGCCAATATTTACTGGAAATGGGGAAAGTGTATGCCTATCTATTATGACGTCACAATGAAAAGGCCAATAAAGATATATTCCGACTTAAAAATCAAGTTTATTCCGCATCCGACTTGTGTTTCGCCAGTCGCATGTCCCATGTATTAGTGTCGATCTACCTTAATTTCAAATATTTCGACGGTAAGGTCCTAGCAAACATACCCGCACGACGACGAATCACACACATATGTTTGACTAGACACCTGTATGTGAAGACCTTAGTTGACCAATAATGGGCATTTTGAATTGCGTCTTTGATTTATTTAAGGGTCGGTTAGAAATTGTTCATGGTAGGATTTCACCGTTGGATCCCGTCTTGGATCTAGAGAAGGGGGTTTCAGCCTGTTTTTGCCATTTCTTTTCAATTTTACCTGAATTCTGTATGAAATCGAGCACTTTTTTCCAGAAAAACGAGGTTCTAACTCCCTCTGGATCGGCCGCTGGATTTGCTTTAGCATGTAAAAATTGCTTCTGTATCACAATAAACAAATGAAGGGATATGGAGTAAATGTACATTTGACAAAATCCCTATAAATACATGGCAAGATTAAGCAAATGGAACAACGCTTTTATTGTTGTTCTTCATCTTGAAGTCACCATGAGGCCTTCAACAAAGAGCCAACACTCCTTACTCATAGTAAGTTCAAGAACCCCTAGCACCGGTTTGAGCGGAATTCACTTGCTAATTGATGAACAACGCTACATCCATCTATTCTGTTTTTAATGGATGCGGGGTAGTCAACAAGCATAAAATATAGGGCAAAGTAGTCTTACAAACACTTAAAGCACTAAAAGATTTATTTCACAGGTATTGACACACCTACAATATCATTGCATCGCTTCGTACGATGTCATGCTATACATAAACTAATCCCATATAAAGTGTTATCCTTGAAGTGATTTCTAGTAGTCTTGAGTGACAGTTAGTCTTCAACAGACAAAAATTTAAAAGATGTTAATTTCTGAATTGTTGTGATATCTCTATTTATATTTTATGATATATGCTTTTGGTGGAAAAAGTGTATCAGGAGTGATTATACTGTCGAGCTGATTTTTTGTAGCAAAAGTCGAAAAGATTTGAGTAATACATTTCACTGAAATTTGCAATATTGCTTTTAGAAATTTGTCTAGTAATAAGAAGTTCTAGAACAATGTCCTTGAATTAACATCTCACTCTATTCACGCCACTTCGTCTATTTCCTCTTGAAAACCATCCGCCAGATGTTCTTCTGGTCTGGGTACGACGTCTGCCCCATCTACCGAATCTGCCAAATCGACCAAATCTGATACCTCTCTTTTTGCGACCACATCGAGACCGGTAACTTTGTTTACCTTCTTGAATTTGTCTCTGTCCTATTTGCCAATTATCTATAGCATGCTGATGTCCTCTATCAGCACCACCATATCTTTGGGCAACTGCTTGACGTCGGTCTACTATTTGTTGAATACGGCTCAATTGGGCATCCACATTTCGACCTACGAAAAACAATCGTCAAAGAAATGAAACTTCAAAGTTTTTATCTATTCCACTCTGTGATTCTTCTTTATTACAAGCCGAGATAAGCTATTGGCTTGAATCACTTTCCGTGCACTCCGTTACTTATGATCCAGACCTACTTCAGTCCTTCTGTGTCCCCTCTTCAAAAGAAAACAATTTTACTGTTGTTGCGATTGTTTTTTTTATTTATCACATTGGCTATAGGGGTAAGGTTTGGGCCCAATATAACTAGTCTAACCCCGCCGCAGCAGGTTTGTGCCTGTCCAAATCAGGAAATTTATCAAGCCTTTGTGTGTCTTGTCTGTTTTCTAGTTAGTTTACTTTATGTCAATAGGAGTATAGGATGATGTTTATTTCGATGAACTTGATTACTCTTTATTTTGGGCCGACTCCGACCTGCCGTTAGGTGTGGGATTTCCTAATCGTCCATTGAAGATCTTATGGTGGCTTTGAGTTGTTATTACTCCCCTTTTGGTCGTTGTCTCTTTGACACATTCCCCATTTCCCTTCTTTTTTTTCTCTTAATATAACCTGCACGCATAGACACGTAAAATGCCACTTTTGTCGTTAAAAGCCGCTAAACTTAAGACAGTTTTCTAAATATTGATGCTATCCATGCTACACAATATATTTTAATGCAAATTTGTGTCTATAATGCATACAGTAGACCTTCCGAATGCAATCAAATTTCAAGAGGGCAAGATTTGACCGTTTTAATGGAAACTATGTACCTAATGGGAATTTTTGGTATTCAAGAATTGCCACCCTTTACATTTCTCATTAAACTTATATTTATTTTTAAAATATGATACCATTCAAGGTGTCTAAGTTATAAGTAAAGTAAGCTTTAAAGCATTTGAGGTAAAGTACAGACTCAAAAATGCAATACGGATTGAGTCAAATCCCATCTCTTTCAAAATAAAAGATCCACTAGTGCATATAACGCACTACAAAAGCATTGGTCATTCTCTAGAACATGAAATGGTAAAAACTGTACTTGATTGTCAAATTCTTTAAATAACTGCTTCAAAAACAAACTGCGTGCAATCATAAATCTTTTCGTGATGCAAGTTTGTCCATGCTCCAAAATATCACACATTGGGGTGATAGTTATTTTTATAATTTTCCTATATATTATAGTACAAAAACCTGAAACAAATTTGTTAAAATTGCCTTACCGATATCCCTCTTTTTAAATTTTTAAACTGTAAGAATAAAATATTTTTACCGTTTTCTGCTTGAGTTTTGTAATAATTTGTGGATGTTTGAATAGCGTTAGTGTATGACGTTGATCCATCACCCAACGATCTCCAGTTTGTTATTCTTCCATTTGAAGTTCTTGCTCTCTCATAATTTTGTAAAAGACCCCTGTCTTCAAAATATGTCCTAAAGTATTCATTTTCAACCCCAAAAAGGCCTCGTTTATGTCTGTGCCTGCAATATAAGTTTCACAAGTGAACTAATGTTTTTTACAAATGAGAAAAACTGTTCAGTTCTCACAATCAAACGATGCACTTGCAAAAAATGTGATACATTTCTGCTGCTGACCAAAATAAAAGAATATATACTATAAAATATATAATATCTGTTTAAAACTAAAGCTGTTGCCGAACGGCAGCCAGTTATACCCTCCGCAAATTGAACTCTGAATTAATCTGGCAAGTATAAATTTAAGCGTGTGTTGACACAATACAGTTGTCAACACAGTGCAAATGTGCACACAATACAAGTATGGACACAAGGATGTTCCTCCCCTTTTTTCTAGAATCCATATTAATAATGGATATGGAGTAAATGCAAATGAGACAAAGTCTCTACAAATACATGGTAAAAATAAGCAATGGAACAACGCTTTTATTGTTGTTCATCTTGAAGTCGCCATGAGGCCTTCAACATTTCATTTCAGGTGGTATACTAAAACCGTGTAAATTTCATGAAAATCAAAGTAATCATTTAAGAGGACATGCACTGACAAGGTTCCCCCTTTTTTCAGAAAATATTCAAAAATGAATTATCTGTCCTTCAAAATTTTGGACAGCAACCATATTATATTTTCAGATGGTGTACTACAACTGCGTAAAATGTCATCAAATCCAAGCAGTCGTTTAGGAGAACATCCAGTGACAAGGTATATAGACGGACAGACGGACGGACAGACGGATGGGCAGACTGACGGACAGATAGATAGACAGACAGACAGACAGACGGACGGACAGGGTGATTCCTATATTTCTTCCACGCTTTATTTGTGAGCTCAGGGTATACTAATTATAACAACACTAAAAATCAAATTGATGTTAAATATGATCAAATATGTATAAACTTCAAAAGTCTGGTTACCAATGGGATTACGTTAAGAAAACAAGGTAAATAAAATTATTATTTACGTCTAACGATTTAAGGGGACGACCATTTGAATTTTGGGGATATTACATTTGTTAAAAAGAAACAATTTTAAATTTATAGATTTTCATGTCTAGGCAAAATCGTCCATGCCCTCGTCCCCCCCTTTTTTACAGTAACCATTCACTGTTACATTGAGAAACATCTGTCGGTTATCTCCAGATTTGTAGTATATGGTCAAAGTGGAGATAGTTTTAAAAGCCTCGTTTGATATTGAAATTAAAATTATCTCCACTTTGACCATATATAATTAACTTGATGCAGGGAGATAACCGACCGTTGTTTCTCATTACAAATTATCTCCACTTTGACCATATATAACTAACTTGATACAGGGAGATAACCGACCGATGTTTCTCATTACAAATTATCTCCACTTTGACCATATATAACTAACTTGATGCAGGGAGATAACCGACCGATGTTTCTCATTACAAATTATCTCCACTTTGACCATATATAACTAACTTGATACAGGGAGATAACCGGCCGATGTTTCTCATTACAAATTATCTCCACTTTGACCATATATAACTAACTTGATACAAGGAGATAACCGACCGATGTTTCTCATTACAAACTATCTCCACTTTAACCATATATAACTATCTTGATGCAGGGAGATAACCGACCGATGTTTCTCATTACAAATTATCTCCACTTTGACCATATATAACTATCTTGATGCAGGGAGATAACCGACTGATGTTTCTCATTAGATTTTTGAACTGACCTATTTCTACTCTTCCCTTGACGGGATTGAAACCCAACCCGTTGATCACTAAAGTGTCAATTGCTTTGCATAATTTCAAACCACTTAGCCCCTTCGACTAAATAAGCTATAAGTAAGTAAGTAAGTATTTTTTATTTTCCAATCAAGGGCCCATATAGAGCATATAATTAAACAATGATTTCCATTCTTCACTCACACACATTTCTCTCATACTTCTCTCATACTGATTATGATTGATTATGAAATGACAAAACAAATTATTGATAATAAACACACGAAGATATTAAAATATTAAATATTAAAATATTAAATATTGCAGCTGGGAAATGGAATTTATAAGCCAGAAACCATAGAGGAGTCCACTAAAGCAACAATAATAAATATTATTTTTTCTAATATTAAAACATTTAAGTAAAAATGTTGACAACAATATATTAATTTTTTCATTTTCATTTGTAAGTAACCAAAAGAATTTGTTGTCATTTGAAAGGGAAATAAAATTTTTATTACTTTTTTTTAATCTCAGTGAAAAATATTTCCCTGTCTGTCATATATAAAGGACATTCAAGGAGGAAATGAAGTTCATCCTCTATTACATTGTTGGTGCATTGCTGGCAAACTCTTTCCTCCCAATCAAGAATAACTAATTTCTCAGATTTATCTTTTTCTTTCTTTCGTACCGTCCTGATTCTATTCTTAGTGAATGAGCACTTATTCGAAATTTGTTAAAATTTGTCTATAATTGACGTTTTTTATGTTTAGATATGTTTCTTAGCCAAAATTTTCTTTATATTTAAAATATGTTGTTAATTTTCCACTATTTTTTCCTAGTTCCCTTTGTTTTTTCCACATTGATATAAATTCTTGTTTAAGTTTAGTCTTAAGTTGTTTTTTAAGCTTATAATGAGATATAGTATAACAACTATTAATATCTATATTTAGTTCATTGCTCACCATTACAATGGTAGAGTACCATGTTTTTACATTTTTATCATGCAAGTCTTTACATTCTTGATATGCACATCTTAATAAATCTGAGGGTTGGCTTTGCAGTCTATGCCAATAAAGAAAAGAGTTTAAAATAATAGTAAAGTACATTGGGTATCTACCTAACTCAGAAAGGATTGCTATATTTGTGCTCTTCTTGTTCACTCCAAGAATATATTTGCAAAATTTTATATTGAGTTTTTCCATCTCCCAGTCTTTAAATATTTCAAATAAATCACTTCTAAATTGTTTTGCAGAAAGGGTGAGGCTACACCAATTTTCACTTCCATAGAGGAGAATATGTTTACTTGTGTGGTCAAATAGGTGTAATAGTGTTTTTAGAGGGGGGTTTGCACATTTAACATTTTTGTATAATTTAAATGAAGCTTTAAGAGCTTTGTTATATAAAGTTTTACGAGCCTTCCAAAATTTACCACAGGCTGATATAATTATACCTAAATATTTATATAATCGAACACATTCTATTTTCTCATTATCAATAGCAATTTTTTCTTCCATTAAATGGCCTGCTTTATTAAAAATTATAACTTTAGGTTTATTAATATTTATTTTTAAACACCATTTTTTACAGTAACTACTTATTCTGTCTAGTTTTTCTTGCAAGCCTGACTTTGAACTAGACAGCAGTACAAGGTCATCTGCATATAATAAACATGGTATCATTTTATTTGATAATGTGACAGTGTCATGACAGGACTCTATTTCTGAAGAAAAATCATTTAAAAAAAATTGAATATATTAGAGCTTAAAACATCTCCCTGCATTACTCCAAGATTAGGAAGAAAAGAGTCTGTCAGCTTTTGGCCAATTTTGATTGAGATTTTATTGCAATCATACATACTACATAAAATTTTATAAAAATATACATTTATATTATATTTTAAAAGCTTAAGTTTAATGCCGGCATGGATAACCGTATCAAATGCTTTGTGAAAGTCTATGAAGCAAGCAAATAATTTTTTGCTCCCAGAGCTGATATACTTATCAATTATACATTTTAGTACAAACACATGATCTGCAGTACGGGCTTTTTTGGAAAATCCAATTTGATTTTCATGTATTATATTATTTTGTATTAAATAATTATCTAGTCTGCTATTTAATATAGAATTAAACATCACTTTTATTTATAGGGGTGTGTACCTGTGCTCAAGTGGAAACAAATAGCCACCCGAAATACATGTTTGGATTTCCTTTGTTTGGGTTCTAGTGCTGCTGATGAGGAATCAATTTCCGAAATGGCCATACAGCTCATTAAAAATATTGCTGTTGGAGTTAACATATGAGTTATGGTCTCATGTTCATTTACTCCAGATACTTTCGTAAAATATTTAATACAGGAGTTTGTCTTTTACTGCAGTGTGGAGTTGGTAAAACAATTCCCCGTAGTAGAAATGTATGCTCTTTATTTTTCTTAGATATGGTGTACTTGAATATGAGATAATATCTCATGTGTACACTTTGTTCAATTACTATTATCTAAACTTATGTAAATTCTAAAACGTAAGGATTAACTCCCTCCATCGTAGTTCTGTCCTTAGCTATATTGGATATTACTGATTATTCGGATTTCGTTTGGTTTAATGCATTTTAAACATTTTTTGAAATTATGGATTTCCTTCGTTTGGGTTCTAGTGCTGCTGATGAGAAATTAATTTCCGAAATGGCCATACAGCTCATTAAAAATATTGCTGTTGGAGTTAACATATGAGTTATGGTCTCATGTTCATTTACTCCAGATCATTTCGTAAAATATATTATAGCGTCTGCAATTTGAAAAACAGACTTAAAGTTTTTTTGTCAGCAATCTTAATTCAGCTCGACATCTAGCAATGAATTCCACTCAAACCGGTGCTCGAGGTTGTCTTGAACTTTCAATGAGGAATCAGCTAAGCTCATTGTTGATATCTTCATGTTGAATTCAAGCTTCATAGATTGTTTTTTGCCATCTATTTGTAGAGACTTTATCTCATGCATTTACTCCATATTTTTTCATTGTTATTTTCAAAGTATGCATTGAATAGGATGATATATGCTTCACACGAATTATTATTTATACAAATGTCTCAAGCCTGTGACAACCATACAACTACCACTGTCTTTTGCTAGTGCCTGTACCAAGTCCGGATATCCCGAGTTCCAATCGTTATTTATGCTTGTCTTTTGTTTTCATTATTGTTTTTCTAATGCAATTCGCTTGTAAATTGTGGCATGTGATTGTAGTTTCCGGTCATTGTAGGTGTTTACTGTTATTCTGGTTTTTTTTTTTGTAAGCAACAAAATACCGAAGTCATTGTATATTTTAGTTTCTGCAGAATTTCGACAAATTATGTCTCTTTAGTGCAGATCAATTCATAACATTTGAAAATTCATACAGCGAAATGTGTGTAAAAGATGCTAGACCTTTGCACTAGGGAGATACTCCTTAGTATTAAACAAACTTTAGATACCTTATATCGGTATTTTTAGCATGTGTTTAATTTTCGCTATGTTCGATTAGACAATCGGGTGCGAAATTTAGTCTCCACGTAAATTTCACCACCAATTCAAAACATTGGATAAAGTAAAAAACGCGAAATATAAACATGCTAATATTTCTCTGTCCTGCTTTAAACAGACTGAATCGCGAACAAAAGCCGACGCGAAAATATCCCGATATCCGGTATTGTAAGTTTCAATATAAAATCGGTTTTTGTGCCAGTACCGAAGTATTTTATTGATGTGTTTTTCATTCAGCTGATTCTCAGCCTGAATGCGAGTAAGGGTTCGCTACCCAAAACCTGAAGTCATGCCTCCAGAAGTTTTACGGTCGACATTACCATCTTGTGGATCGCTATGGGATACCTGTTTTCCAGATGACAACAGATCTTTCCCATTAAAGCTTAATTGTTGTTTCCTCTACCGGATTGACTTTACTACCGAATTTGACATGTTCAACACGGTGGGTGTCTAATAAAAAGCAGGAGATGCTTACTTTACCGGTGCACCTGATCCCACCCATGGTTTTTTATTTGGTCCGTGTTGTTTGTCATTGTGTGTGTGAGTCTTCATTTTTTTTCTTTTCTGTGCCGTACTCTTGTTTTGTTTCTGTTTCTTTGTTGTTTCCGATGTTGTTATTGTCCTTGGATTATTCGTTTTGGAATGACGGTTCGGTTCACACTTACTTAACCATTCGAATAAACAACCAATTACTTTGAATATTTCTTAGATAACCCGTTGCAGTAATATTAAAATGAAACTGACTTTTCTGACCCTATCTAACAGTACCTTTTTCCAGTGGTACCTTATTGATTTGTTATTTATTTGCTAGTTCTTGTCCTGGATATAGCTGAAATATAGCTCTCTAGGTTTGGATCATCAATCAGTTATTTGGATAGTTATACCCATGCAAGTGTTTTAATTCATTTGTGAATTAAATAAAACAACGGCAGTAGAATATCGAAGGAACAAAGCACAAGATTACACAAATCAAAGTCCAGAGACAAGGCAAAAGCAAGAATACCAAAAGAGGGAAGACCAAAGACACCACATGCCCACAAAACACACGAACAATACATATACAACACAAAAAACTAAAGCACTAAAAGTGTGAACTCTCAATAAACAAGAGTGACATCAGGTGCCCCGGAAGGGTAAGCATGTCCTGCTCTGTGCACAGCACCCGTCACACTGTCAGTGATTTAAGATTAAATTATAATAAATTAACAGTGACTTCGGTATTTTATTTACTACCACTGGGCCGATGACTCTGCTGGTTGACTGTTAGTCCCCGAGGGTATTCACCAACCCAGTAGTCCATATTTGGGTGCTGACCCGAACACCGATTTCATTGAAACTTGCAATATCTAAATTTTACAATATTTTGATTAAAACTAAGGAGTATCTCCCACATGCATAGCTCTGTCCTTAGCTGAATTTTGGCTTTCCTATTTAGATCCTTTTTGGTTATTTGTTCTCTATCAGCTTTTACACTTTTTTCGGTTAATGGACTTTCCAATGTTTGGTTTGATCTGCACTGATGATACATAAGTTGTCGAAATGCGCATATGCAGAAAATAACGAAACTTCGGTGTTTTGTTATTGTATCATATTGTCCTGTTTACATTTAAAATCCTTTTTGTTTCTTTATATTCCATCTGCTTGTGATGTGGGGCTTTAAGTTTTTTATCACTGTAATTGATAACTGTGTATAGCATTTAAGTAACTTATAATTTTTATCATCACACACACACGCAACAAAGTGTAAAACAATAAAAAAACAACAAATTTTACCTATATGAACAATACATGAGGGATGTCGTTTTAATTCTGGCTGTCAATATTTAAAAGACATATATGTTATGTAAAATATTTTTGTTGTGTGCTTTTTTTTAAATCTATTGGTGCTCTCTTTGAACATAACATCCTAATCATTGCATAATTTAAAAAAGCGGAGTTACATAACTTACAAATAAAAATGTCATTTTGTGTGTAGCATCGCCACATGTTATACTAGTATTAACAATGAAAGGACATGGGGTAAATGTACATTAGACATAGTCTCTATAAAAACATTATTAAACCAAGCAATGGAACAACGCTTTTATTGGTGTTATTAATCGTGAAGTCACCATGAGACTTTCAACAATGAGCTGTGCTCATACCTAATTGTAAGTTTAAGACGGTTTATCTTTTGTTTATGAATGTGGGGCTGTCAACACACATAATAATAAGTGGAAAAGTGTTCTTACGACTACTGTCATCAAGTCCCAGACAAAAAGACTCATAACTTATAAACAACAACAGGGCACTCATCGAGTCAATAGGGTCTGTAAGTCTCGTCATGTGACACTGAGAAATCACGATAAGTCTGCAATTTGAAAAAGTCTCCCGCCAAAATATGACGTTGCAGGATTATGACGTTCAAAGTTTTTGCCTGAAACGTTATACGTTTTTGTTAAAAATGCAACTTCCGGGTACAAATTATGTACCCGGAAGTTCCAAAAATGGACGAGACTTACAGACATTATTATAAAGAAAACTGTGCCATAATAAAGCATTAAGTTTGAAGGTATGATAGTATATCCATATTCTGTCAAGAACAGAACAAATACTCCATAACTATATATTCATGGTATACATTTGTTACGGGCAGCCTAGTGCACAGGTTACATTTTTATATTGCCTTATAGGTCGAGGTGATCATAGATTTCGTGAATGGGAAGAACGTAAATTTGTAAACCAAAAGAACTAATTTTAACACTGTATGCTCTAACTGTTATATATATATATATCTGAAAACAAAGCAACAACGTCAACATTCCCGACGTCCTGGATCTAAAAAAATACACACTTCGGAAGGATAATTAAAGAAAGTAGTAGACTGAAATGCAGTACACGCATTTTTCAAGTTTATATTTCGAAACATATTCGGTTCTTTATCACAACACAATATAAATGTAAAAATGCAGTCAAACAGAACATATTTACAGAGACTAAATTACAAAAAATTAGCAAAGTATCGAAATCTACATGTGTGGCGTTCTTCTTCATTTTGTTTAATATTTGTTTTGTCTTTGTCATACTGTCTCAGTTCGTGTTGGATGTGAATTGCCGTGATTTTGGATTTATGATTTTAGAATTCCCCCTTTCCTCGTTCTTGCTTCGGTGTAGCTGAACAGGTTGCTCAAAGTTCTGATTGGTTCAATTGGTGGTTTGAGAAATAAGCGGCCAGTCAATGCATCTCCTTAAACGTGAAATAAGCACACATTTTCACTCAACTTTTTATTCTGAAAAGTTGGATTTGTTTTATATTTGTTTTGTTTTCTGTTTGCATTGTGTCCTCTGTTTTACCATGTCTCGTGGTTTAGGAGTCTAAAATAATCTCTTTCTTTGTTGCTTAAGTATTCGATTTTCTGTACACTAAATAAATTACGAAAGATGGGTAAAATCTTAACAATTTTTTGAAAAAATGTGTTTCGTCAGATGTTGGATTGTTATATTTGTTTTTGTATCAGAGAAATGAAATATTTTGCCAGAATTAAAAAAAAAATGAATTCATATGTTATTATGTAGGTAGAAAACTACTTTTTAACTTGTATGTTACCTTTCGATTTGATGGTTGTTGAGGTAGTCGTCTATTTGTGCACTGACTTCAACCTTTTCTGAATTTTTGTTACCTTGAAACAGAAATTTATACAGGAGTTGTAAAAATGAATATGTTATTCTGATATGGAGCAAAATGCGAGAAAAAATATTTTCAGGGAAAAATTTCCTTCAGACTCATTGCTGATCCAATTATTGCAATCCATACTGTCAAACAACGCCTGAATCAATAAAAATTTTTAAAAAAAGTTCAAGGTTTTACTGTCAGCTTAAATATATCGACTTTCACTATTGATACAGTCTATATTTCTACTTTAAATATTATGAATATGAAAGCAAAAGACAATAAAAGCATTGGTGAGCATTTAATTAGATCACTGTCTACAAAGAGGAAAACATCCTCTAAGGCAAACTTTGGTTGGGGGAGTTGTAGCCTTAATTGTAATGCTTCGCCAAAACATGAGCCCAATCTACTGGACCGATGATTCAAACTGGGACATCAGTCCTCTTAGCAGTGGTATCGACCAGGTTATAGTCGTAAAGTCGTTTGCTTCAATATCAATGGTGCATGTTTTAGAATAACCTTCCAAAACTCCTGTATAAATAATTCCGTTTTACTCTAATTATTTATCATGCAATGACATAACTAAGAAGACGGAATTAAAATGCAAATTTTGTTCATTAATATCGAATGGTCAGCAAAGCAAAATTCTTTGAAATTATTAAGAAAGCCAATGTTGACAAAGTGGACATTCGGTTTAAGCCCTTTGACTTTTGTAAACTAATTGCGGAGTACAAAAACATTGAATGGAGAATCAATTTTTTGTTTATGTAATAAATTTCACCGTATTTGAGTCAGTATATGCCACACAGAGCAGGTAAAGATGCAAAGCATATTATTAGAGAATAGGCAAAATACCGAATCGTTTTTTTTTTTTTTTTGTACTTTAATATGTGAAAGTTGAGATTGATTGAGAAGCTGTTTTTTCTATTTTTTTTTCTTTTCTTTTTTTTACATTCACGTGTTAAATTTAAGTTCAATGAAGAAGCAATCTGAATGTTTATCAATTGATATTTCTATTCAGATTATTCAAATTAAACCCTACATGGCAACTTACAAATTAAAGAAATAACTTAAATTTCTTTACCTGCATTTACTGTGAAGACCAACAATACAAAGGCAAGAATTACAGTCCAATGCATTCTCACAAAACCTAGAAATAAATTCAAGTACTAAACATAAGTTGTAAGTGTATAAAAAAGAACTCTTTAAGTGTAATATCATAACTCATGTCTCTTCATTGCAGATCAAATCAAAACATTTGACAATCCATAAACTGGATTAGGCCGTCCTAAATTAATTCTATGGTTTACGTCATCGGCCCTCGTAGGTTTATGAAAATTCTTGAAAATTAAAAACAAACAAAAATTTCGTGATCTCCACTAATTTTCCGCTTAATGACGCGATCCGTTACTAATTGGGAACTTGGGTATGAAACTAGAGAAAAACTTGCAAAACAAATTGGAATGAAATGTTTTATGTCAGTCAAGAATTTAAAATAACAATGTGAAAAATTTATGCATTATGATTTTTACTGATAATTGCAAATGATTTGTTTGAAATTTTTGTTTGATTTATTTCTCCCTCTCTCCCTCCCTCGGAACTTTTGAGGTATTTGGTTGACGTTAAACATAGAATTAATTTAGGACAGCCTTATGTGTAAAAAATGAGTGAGTACAAAAGAAATTTAAAGATAAGAAGAACACTTCCTTTAAATAGATGAAGTATGCCTTACTGTCGTCAGAATATAGCCAACAAAATGCGTAACATTTTATTGATGACTTCTTATAAGAACCCCCCCCCC
>MJUU01020576.1:11463-33033 GCA_002080025.1 Modiolus philippinarum
TTTTCCGTTGTAGCTCCCCTAACCATAGCTTTTTCTATCCGTCGTAAACATTTCATTCAAAGATCCTCTCCTCTGAAACTGCTGGTCTAATTGTAATGAAACTTGGTGACAATAGTCCTTTGTGGTCCCTTTTATAAATTGTATTCAGCAGGTCAGTACCTCATCAAATCTGGCCGCCAACAGGGACTTAGTTTCAACATAGGACCCTAGGGGAGAACACATTTAAATACCTTCATCTCATTAACTTCTAATCCCATAACAACCAAACTTACTCTTAACGGTCCTTAGATGGCCCCTTCCAAATAATGTATAAGGCAGGTCCGTACCTCAACCAAGATGGCCACCAGCCGGGAATATAGTTTTAACATTTAACTCTATAGGAAACACATTCATTTTTTTTCTCAGAAACTACTTGTTTAAATACAACCAAACCAAAAATATCGGTACCTCATCCAAGTGGGAACATATTTTTGTTATTTGAACTTAAGGCAAAATACATTCAAAGATCTTCTTTTCAGAGACTACTAGTTCAATAACAACCAAACGTCTTTTTATGTTCCCTTCCAAGAAAGTAGCCTGGTGGTCATTACCGCATCCAAGGTGGCCGCCAGTTGGGAACATAGTTATAGAATTGGACCCCACGAAAAGCTCATTCCGATATTTTCTTATCGTCGATTTACAACTAGACTAAGTTGGAATGCTCCTTAGATGGTCCTTTCCTAAAAAAGGTATCCTCCATGTCCGTACTTTATCCAAGGCGACTGCCAGTGGGGAATATATTAACATTGGAGCTTATGGGAGAACACATTCAATCTTCTTTTCAGAAATTACTTGTCCAATTACAGTGGAAATTGTCTAATCCGACATACTGTGGGACCATTTAAAAGCTATTTTAGGACCATTAAACAATGTTTGATTTGACAGGATGTTGAAATACTCAGGTGTCGGATTAGACTGGTTTCACTTTACAACCAAACTTACCCACAATTTTTCCTTAAATGGTTTCTTCCAAAAAATGTATTCAGCTGGTCCATACCTCATCCGAGACGGCCGCAAGCCATAATTAAGATAAATGTACTTATAACCTGGATTATAAGGGGAACTCCTGCCATTTTTTAATGGTAGTTGTAATGGAAAGGAGAGCCAAGTATTTACTAGATCATAAAGGGACCCCCTGCCAGTTTTTTTATAGTGGTCTGATATGGGTTGTAATGGATGGTTTTGGTCTCCACGGAATCCAATTTCAAATAAAACTTGATCGCAAAGGTGTTTTAGTAGCATTCTTCAAAATTTATGTATCGCATGTCTGCAGGCTTCAGCAGGGACAAAAATTAAACATTGGTCCAAATGGACATACCTTTACTCTTTTTTGTCAGCCTTTGTCCGGGTAATGAAATTATGTGCTTAAGAGCCTCTTTTTCCCCATTTAAGTTTGGTATTTTTTTATGATTTAGTTATATTTTTGGTTTTTGATTTGTGCTCAAAGCATGTAATTAAATCTTTGCTTTTGTGAATTTTTCGCATTTTTATACATTAGAATAATTATTTTTTGTTTTTACTATTTTGGATCTGGTCTGTGTTTACAGTGTAGCACGATTATAATGAAACCGGTAAATATATGCCAATATAATAATTCGATATTACCTTAGTTTTCAACTTTCTATTCTAAACTTGCCTTTTGAGATGGGACGTTCATCCCCAGTTTATGTATCCATCGACTTTTTTGTCAACTATCCTGGGACAAAAGAAACTAATTCGATCAAATCCAAAAAACAATGCAATATTCTGGAAATGGTACACAGATTGCTTATTTGGATGCGACCTTTTAAAACAAGATTTCCAGCTAAAAAGCTATGCCAAATGAATTGATCAACTCATTTTCAATATTTTAAACTAACTGGTACTAACAGTAACTTCGGTATTTAGTTATTTGTACAAAAATTTGATTTAGTTGGTACATTTTTCTTATGTTCAATCTGTGTGGTTTTCTATGAAACGTTTGATTTTGTTAATTAATATCCAATTTAGTTAAAATGGTTTTGAGTTATCCATTTATATAATTGTCTGACACACTCCGTTCTATTTCAAGAAGAGTGGTACTGTAGGACGCAGTTTTACCTTATAAACTTTATTTTAGAAGTTCTTGACAAAGCTAGGGTAGGGTTTCACTTTCATCAAACTATTAAGGATATGTCTTCGATAATTGCCACCCTGTTGTTCAACAGAGTCGAACAAGAATGAATCCATTTTTATAGGAAACAACGGCAAGAGAATACCGAAGAAACAAGGGAAGCGATGACTACAAAAATCGAAGTCCAAAGACATGGCAAAAACGGCAACAGAGAAAAGAAAAAACAAGGACGTGAGACAGCTACAATGCACGGAAATAAAAAGACGACATTAAAAACTAAGACACTCATAGTGTGAACTCCCATGAAAACCGGGAGTGACATCAGGTGCTCCGGAAGGGTAAGCATGTCCCGCTCCGCTGGCGGCACCCGTCACACTATCAGTTATGATCTAAGGATTGTGTTTGAAGTTCGTTCAATGCAGCCAAGTTTACAAAACACGACCTAACCACAACGTTAATGATAGTATGTTATGGAAAATCGAAACTTTGCTAAATTATACTGACCACGTGCAATTTTGATAATGGTTATGCATTTGAAACTCATTTAATTTTTCACAAAGTTAATGGTAATTGAGTTTGAAAAATGCTTTGAAAACAGGACATTTTCCAGTATTTTTTAAACCTTTTGTAGATCGGCGATGGACATTTGCGCAAAAAGGTAGGACAATTGCGCAAAAAATGAGGACAATTGTGCAAACGAAAAGAGGACACTTGCGCAAACGAAAAGTGGACATTTGCGCAAACGATAACTGTCCTCCTTTTTGATAATTTTACCCGATTGTGCAAATCTTTATGAAGCATTTTTTTTTATTAATATGCCATCTTCCGTAGGCGTTAGCTGGATCTTTTCCGTTGGCCCCTGCTCATCACGTGGAGGTTGAAGTAGGTTTCTGAGCAAGATTTTTCATCATTGATATATCCATAAGGCTTCTAACTTTTTCGTTTTCAATTCTGGAAATTACAGCATAATCATTGATGTGTCTTTTTATATCCCACCACACGAAGTGGCGAGGTATTATGTTATACCCTCAGTGGTCCGTCTGTCTGTCCGTCCGTCCGTCCGTCCCCCAAAGGTTTCCAACTGATAACTTGTGAACGAAATAACACAAGGATTTCAAACTTGGTATGCAAGTTGTAGACCACAAAACTCAGGTCAAATTCGATTTTGGGTTCAGAGGTCTAAGGGGTTCTGTAGTTATGCCCTTTTTAATTTAGAAATTTTGTGAAACGTGGCGGGGTATCATGTAATGCACCACTACTTTTTTATATAGCTGATAGTCTGTTGCTCAAAAATGGTAAAACAAATCTTTGATATTAATTTCAATACTTGCTTTATAAAGGTAATTTGCGCAGAAGGGCTTTTAACTGACAAAAGGCAACTAAAAATCGTTTGGGCAAACGTCCACTTTTCCTTTGCGCAACTGTCCTTTTTTCGTTTGCGCAGATGTCCATCGCCCTTGTAGATATTGACATTATCTTTGATAAACACGTGTACTTGTTTACCGTCATTAGTTACATATTTGTTGGGGTTTTATTCTGATGCATAATGGTTTTTACCTTAATCAATATTTTGTAGTAACCAGTGTTAAATTGTCTTTATTTAAGCCTAAGAATTTCAGATTTTTGGTGACCTGATAAAATTACGCTTTTCTTTTTCGAATTTGTTGGAATATTTCACCATCGAATTTTAAGGATCTTTTAGAATTATTTACAAAGTATATAGATAATAGTGTTGCACGCAGCTCTATATAATATGAATGATAATGTGTTGGTAAGGTGAGCTGCAAAGGTAGAATATGTGATTCCGAATGCGTGCAACACTATTATCTATATACCCTATGTATCTTACCTGTTGCAACCTTATCCTTCTTCTATCTATTTCCTACCCATCAAATGTTCATCGTGTACTATGTTACAACTCTAGATTTCCTACGAGGAGGAATAACTAGGTTACCGAAAGCTATATTTTTATATAGCCTAGGTGGTCTAGTGGTCTAGGGCGCTGGACATAGTGCAGGCGGTGTTGCCATAGATGACAACAAAGCAGGGGTTCAAATCCAGCCGTAGACCTTGCTGGATTTTCCGATGTTAACAGGTTTAAAAAGATGATTTTCATCACTGTTGGCATTCGGAATCACATATTCTACCTTTGCAGCTCACCTTACCAACACATTATCATTCATATTATATAGAGCTGCGTGCAACACTATTATCTATATACCTTATGTATCTTACCTGTTGCAACCTTATCCTTCTTCTATCTATTTCCTACCCATCAAATGTTCATCGTGTACCATGTTACAACTCTAGATTTCCTACGAGGAGGAATAACTAGGTTACCGAAAGCTATATTTTTAAATAGCCTTGGTGGTCTAGTGGTCTAGGGCGCTGGACATAGTGCAGGCGGTGTTGCCATAGATGACAACAAAGCAGGGGTTCAAATCCAGCCGTAGACCTTGCTGGATTTTCCGATGTTAACAGGTTTAAAAAGATGATTTTCATCACTGTTGGCATTCGGAATCACATATTCTACCTTTGCGGCTCACCTTACCAACACATTATCATTCATATTTACAAAGTACTTACCTTGGGGTATTCGCTAACCCACTGGTCAGTACTTTGGAGTTGATCCGAAAGTCGATTTTATTTGCACACTAGTCTAAATTTTTGTGAATTGCTTGAAATTAAAGAAACTACTAATAAACCTACTTCAGCTTCGTATTTAGATCTTTTAATTTACATTGACGAAAATGGACGTTTAAAATCTAAGCTGTATGACAAACGTGATGATTTTAACTTCCTTATTGTGAACTTTCCCTTTCTGAGCAGCAATATACCTACCTCTCCAGCCTATGGAGTGTACATTTCACAGTTGATTCGTTACTGTCGGGCATGCAGTTTATACAGTGACTTTTTAGTAAGAGCATAAACACTGTCCCAAAAGCTGCTCAGTCAGGGATTTGTTCAGCCTTTGTTATTTTCATCCCTTCAGAAATTCTATGGCCGTCATTATGATATTATTAACAGATATGACGTGTCTGTGTCCCAAATGAAAAACGGACATTTTCAGCTAGATTTCACGTCTTCACGGATTTGACATAACCGGATTTGACTCAACCCTGGATTGACTCACTGATAGTGTGACGGGTGCCGCTAGCGGCGCAGGACATGCTTACCCTTCCGGAGCACCTGATGTCACTCGCAGTTTTCATGGGAGTTCACACTATGAGTGCCTTAGTTCTTAATGTTATCTTTTTATTTACGTGCATTGTAGCTGTCTCACGTCCTTGTTTTGTCTTTGTTTTTATCTGTTACAGTTTTTGCCATGTCTTTAGCCTTCGATTTTCGTAGTCATCGGTTCCCTCGTTCCTTCGGTATTCTACTGCCGTTGTTTGGAACACTAATGCAAAACTCTGTCCTTAGCTGATTTTAGCTTTCCATTTGAGATAACCGGATAACTGACGAATTGTACGAACGAACCAAATGTACATTACGGGAGCAGTTAATTATTCAATACATAAAATATAAAATAACAGACAAAACATAATAAATATGATGGAAACAGACACCTAAAATATATATTTCTTATTTTGCTATCAATGTGCATTTCGACGCTCTATATGTCGAAATGCACATTGATAGTAAAATAGGAAATTGACGATAGATATATGTTATATAAGTACAAAATAGCAAAAATAAATGGCCAATGTTGAAAAATAGAGTAAATATTATAAAAAGGGGAGGGACCATAGGGGCTCAATACAGGGTCCTGACCTCAAGCACCTGTGATTCCCACGAGTTATCAAGTCGTTCCAATGAGTTCTCAAGTCGTTCCAACGAGTTATAAAGTCGTTCCCATGAGTTGAGCTTTGCAGTCGTTCCCATGATCATGAGTTGTGTAAAATCGTTTCCATGACTTCTAAAAGTCGTCCCCATGAGTTATAAAGTCATTCGCACGTGCTGTTCAGTCGTGAACACGAGTTTTGAAGTCGTATCTACGACTTATTAATCCGTTCACATGATGAAAGTCTGGTCGGTCACTTTAATTAGTATGCGTGAAAGATTAATTCGCGATTTGTTTACTGAAGGTCTAACTTTTGTTAAAATCTGTGGGAAATATACCCTATGAATGAAATTATTATTACGATAAAATTTGTAACTTTATTTGACGAAAATGCATATTTAAGTCAACAAACATATTTTACATACTTCTTAAATGTAAGCTAATAGGAATCAATACGAGATATTGAAATATTGATTAATATGACTTAAATTCTTAAAATAGGATGCTTTTATAGTTCACATTTCATAATCAGATTCCATTTAGACTTCCAAAAATTAATTTTTTTCTACCATGTTCAGTTTGCTTCTCCATCAATTTGAAGGCGGAAATTCTACTAAATATACCGATCTTTACACGACCGACAAAAGTGCGGTCGTATTATGGTATGGCACAGTCGTCGGCATTGTCGTCTGAGGACCAATGGATTGTTAGATAATGGATCAAAATAAAAGCATAATGTTCATTTGCACAGAGTAAAGGATATAAATGAAGGTTTGGTTTGTTGCCTACCCTTTTCAGAATTAGAGCCAATGGGGCCAACTCGGATATTTTTCCATATTGGAATACAGGTTGGTTAATTGTTATCGTATTTTGATGGGTTTCTTTTCCTTTTTGGACGGTTACGCATGTCAATAGATTCAACGTAGCGTTTACTGAGTTCCAATAATCAGGGGCCAAAAGGGGCTAGATTCATCATATCAACAAGAAGAGGATTTTGGATATTTTATGCAATATTCTACTATTTCCTGAGTTCTTATAGCAGAATATACATAATGTCAGTTCGCATTCTTGAAACAAATTATTGGTCTACCAACCCAATATGGATTCGTGTGTGTCATAATGCTTATAACTCTCAAAGGAATAATCGTATTTCTCATTGAAACTTTAATAGTTCATATGAGATCAATTTTTATTTTCGTGGGATGTTCTGCTATATTTTGCTCCAAAAGGACTTTTAAAGGTTTCCATTGGAATTATAAGGGAGTTCTTACGGAATAACGCGGTTGTTCCCATGGGAATGAAATTATCTCATGGGAACTATGAAAGCTCCCATTAAATATTATTGTTATATGAAAGTCCCACCCTTCTTGTGTAGCAATACAATTTATTCCGTTTCTTTTTTTTTTTTTTTTTTTAAATNCACAATATTATTTCCTGACACTAAAATTAAAATTTCACCGCCGACATTTCTTTATGCAGATGTGCATCGAACATTTTTGCATGAAATAAATGATCAAGAGATCTTCCGTAAATTAACAAGTGGTTTCAATCAAACAGGATAATGTACATGTTGTACATAGAAATGCGGAATGAAGTTCACAGAAGGGAAATGTTCGCCAAATTTTGAAATTATACTTAATACCCTTTTGTTACTTCCGAGAAATAGTCATAACCTTCGCAAAATAACAGGTGAATCGAGTTTACCTTACCGTAATTGATTGTTCTCCACAATGTCATGTACATGTCACAACTTTTGATTGAGAAATATGTCCAAATCATTAAAAAAGGGTCAAAGTGTTAGTTATCAAGCACATACTTATAAAACAGAATATTGTGACTGATTAAGTAAGCCAAAAATGCAAATTATTAATTGTAACAAAACAGACAAATTGATAGATCCCCTATCATATGGTATGTGTGTTTCCCATTATAACTTGTTACGTTCGTACGATTCGTCAGTTATCCGGTTATCTCTAATAGGAACATATTGTTTATTTGTGCTCTATCTGTTTTGAAGCATCTTTGAGTTTATTTTCTTCCAATGTTTAGATTTTATCTGCACTGTAGAGACATATGGCAATTTGTAGAAACTATACTTATAGTATGTTCAGTATTTAATTATATGTTATCAATGAGTCGATGACTCTGCTGTTGGACTATAAGTCTCCGAGGGTAATCACCAAACCAGTATTCTTTACTTCAGTGGTGACACCGGAAAATGATTTTCTTTCGAATCTTGCATTATCTAAATTTTGGTAAATTGTTGAAAACTGAGGAGTATCTCCCTCATGCCATGCTGTTTTGTAAGCTGATTATGGTTTTCAATTTGGAACATATATGTATTTGTGTTCTATCAGTTTTGAATTAACAATGAAGGGATATGGAGTAAATGCAATTGAGACAAAGTCTCTACAAATACATGGAAAGCATCTTTGAATTTATGGTCTTCCATATGTTTAGAATTGATCTGCACTGAAAAGATGTAATATTTTATGAAAGGATATGGAGTAAATGAACATGAGACCATAACACATATGTTATTGCTGCGGTCAAGGAAGTGGCAAAACTTTGATTGTAATAAAGTCAAAATTAACACCCCAAACTTACACAATGTGTTAGGTTTGTCGATGTTAAATGTCTACATTGTTGATATATCAGACGTGCAAACATGACAATTGTATACAATGTTGTCTTTGCACGACGGTGAGTCAATGAAAGGTAGAGAGCTTGGGGTGTAAATCTTAATGTCAGTAAACGGAAAGTTTTGCCACTTGCTTGACCGCAGCAATAACTCCAACTGCTATAATTTTAATGAGCTGTATGGTCATTTCGGAAATTAATTCCTCATCAGCAGCACTAGAACCCAAACAAAGGAAATCCATATTCAAAAAATGTTTCAAATGCATAAAACCAAACGAAATCCGAATATTCAGTAATATCATATATAGTAAGTTGTGGAAATAGCCATATGCAGAAACTAAATTCAGAGTAGGTTCAGTATTTAGTTATTTAAGCAATGAGATGAATAAAGAGTAATTTTTTATGAATATTCGTGTGTAATTGTACAAATGTCAGATTTTTTCTCTGTAAACAAAACCTACATATCTAATGTGATGCTTTTCACAGGAAATGCTGTATTAAACGCAATTCATATCTGGGAAACTGAAACTTGCATCACTTTTAAAGAAATGGGAAATGAAAAGCTGAATGGATCACACATTGTATTCAAATCTGATGAACCAGGGTAAGTTTGTACCTTAGAAATCTAGTACGAAATAAGATGAACGATAACGACAGCTGCTAGTGCTTGCTGGTTATAACGTTAGTTATTGTAATTTTAAAAAAATCTTCGCCATGACTGCGTCCGTAAAGTGACAAAATACAACATTTAAGTAATCTTTATATGAATATACTTGAACAGTCACATTTTGATCAATGTACATTGTACAAATAATGTACAAACTCAATGAAAGATATAAAATTAAAATATTTACTAAGATATGTTGTTTAAACTATATCGCACAATGTCGACCTATCATTAACATTAATTAAGATGGATAACAAAAAACATCTACAATGGCTGAAAATTATAATTACATGCCACAATCTGAAAAGGAACTACACAGACAAAACACAAATAAGGCAAAAGACAAACATAAACAACGATAGGAACTAAGGACATCATGACTTGGTGACAGCAGTAGGGTAAAATCCGTTGATTGGTACCAAAACCCCCCCTTTATCTGTCCTGTTTCCCTACAGTATAAAAAGCATACGAATAAAACGCAAAACAGGTAGACTACTAACTACATGACCTAAATCTTGATAGAAGAGAAAATGACAATACATGTACGTTATTTTGAAAGGTGGGTCAAATAACTAAATACCGAAGTTACTGTGAATTTAAATTCTGCATATGCGCATTTCGACAACTTATGTCTCTTCAGTGCTGATAAAATCTAAATGTTTGGAAGACCATGAACTCAAAGATGTTTAACAACAAGAGGTGATAGCCGCTAATCTGCTAGCTGGCTCAAGGAGGCTAGTCTGCTGGTAAAACACCGTCGCTCTACGTAAGAAAAATTAAACTCGAACTTTTGGAAGTCTTTGGCATTTTTAACGACATTTCCGTGAAAAAGAGGATTAGGAATACCCTTAGTAATAAGCTGTGTGCGAGTAACGCCATATTAAGATGTCAAATGTTCATATCGATTACAAAACGTCTTAATTGTATTCAACAACTTATGAAATCTTTTACCTTGTTTTTAATGTTTGGCTATGATAGTTAAGTTACATTCATTAAAATCGTCAAGAGTTTAACAATTGTATGCGAATGGTACTAGTTGGGAAATATACACCCCGTAGGATAGAGCTAGAGGAATGTTGCTGTTTAAAAGGGGGAAATTAGTAATATTGAAATCAAAATCATCCGATTTATCATGTATTTTAGTTTTTATATTATATGAGTCAATAATGATAGTTAGATCCAGAAAAGGGCACTATTTGGATTCATTGTTAACAGAACATAAAAAGACATGCAATGAGAGATGCACAATTTGTACTTACTGGAATAACTATCACCTGATGAGGTATAGTGTTTCCAAAACGAACAAAATGTCCAGCAAAATTTGACTGCGTTTATCATATCATCACTTGTCCAGGAAAAATGATTTTTGTAGGTGATATATATTAAAGAAGAATTTTTACATTTTCTTAGAACAAATGAATTGCGGGCCTGAAAATTTCAAAGACCATTTAATAAATTGTCCCAATTTGGATTTAATCAAGGAAGTGTTGTTTGAAGTAAGGAAAAAATCATAACTGTCGATTGGTGAGACTGGTGTTTCCTGTTATCCATTTTTTACATGGTCTTTGATTTGATTGTAGTTTATCTTAACTAAAAATTTCAATACATACTAAATACAAGTTGAGAGAAAATCGTGCTTGCTATAGGGTATTACGCTTTCCTACCTGGACCCACTATGTGGAATCTGTACATAAAGATGTTATCGAATATCACCGGATACATATATGGAAAGCATAATCCAAAAGTAGTCAAAAAAGAAGTACTCATTACCAAAAATATGAAAAAAGAAGGCCAAATCCAGTATCAAGGACGTCCGCCGAGTGCCATATAAGGCATGAAACATCGGTATCTTTAAGGGATTCGATTTCTGTATATATAATGCATGGTAATTTTTTCATGTCGGACAGATCTGACTATTGGGCTGGTGAATACACTTGAGGACCTCTGGTCCACCAGCAGTGGCATCGGCCTAATGGTTTTAAAATGCAATAAATACCCAAGTTGCATAATCAACGGTTAATTTCGATATGTTGTACACGTGTTTCAAGGAATAACCTCTCATCAGCAGCATTAGAATCGAATAAAATGGAAAGCCATAACTCAAAAGGAGCCAAAAAAGAAGCATTCATTACCAAAATATCAAAAAATAGTAGGCAAAATCCAGTACCAAGGACAATCAATCATGAATACAGATAAAATTGCCTTTATTGATATCATTAAGTATAAAATGTTTGATAAATGTTTATTATCATATACAAATGAATTCTTGCATATTTTGTATGATTAACAATATATCTAAATTTTCCGAATGTGTTTTAAACCAAAGGATTTTTTCCTCGTGGAGAGCTCTATCCTTTGATAATTTTTTCAATGCAGGTCTAATTGGTTATTTATTCTCGACTAGCTATTGCATTGTTTCTATTTATGACTTTCCAAATATTTTGATTTAAAGTGGACCGATGAGACATAAACTAACTATCTTTAGAAACAAAAGTTATAGTAACGTCGGAACTTAAAGTACGTTTCATCGAGCTGAGTCTCTCACATTTTATAAATAATCAAAAATACTCGGTGGGTACATAATATAATTTGTTTGAAATATAACTTTAATGATTTTCTATGGTGCTGCACATTGTTGACCCACTCATGTGGAAAAACGAGTAATTTTTATGTTTCTCCCATTATAAGCATTTTTGGTCGTAGGAGTAGATATTTTTATTAAATGTGAAATTTTTAGACAGAGCGAAATACCGAAGTTACTGTTAATTTATTTTCTACATATGCGCACTTGACAACTTATGTCCCATCAGTGCACATCAAACCAAAACAATTGGAAGTCCATTAACCTAAAAATGTGTTAAAGATGATAGAAAACAAATTACCAAAGTGATCTAAATAGAAAAGCCAAAATTCAACCAAGGACAGAGCTATGCATGAGGGAGATACTCCCTAGTTTTATTAAATAACAAATAAACGAAATAATTTGTAAAATTTAGATATTGTAATTTTCAATAAAATCGGTCTTCGGGTCATCGCCGAAGTACTGACGTTATATGAAAACTGATATAGAACTTTTTTTATATGAGTATGCATTTGTACACATCATGCATGGAAATCATTTAGCTACTTGTATCATTTTATTTTGGTTCCCGTCAGAACTTTAACCTTGGTCCAAAAACGCCAATTTCCACATGAGTCAAAACGAACGGTCAAATGTAAAACCCATTGTAACGAAATTCAATTGCCGTAAGCATAATTAAATGACATTTTGAATGGGACATTTTGTTAATACAATAATAGTGTTTAGGAGATGCCAAAAATTGTGAGACTCAGGTAGTAGAAACTTACATATAATCAATTTACATTTATATATGGTCTTGTCTGGGGATCAGTGAAATAACATTTACTATGGATTTATATTGGTTTTGTCTTATGCTTAGGAGAAAATGACATTTACTAATCAGTCACCCAAAATATCTTCTTTTTTTACGTAGTGCCGGGATAATCATTTCACTGACTTATGAGCTGTTGAGTTGATTCCGGACACTGCCACAGGGGGGATTGGCTAGCCTTAAAACCGGTTTAACCCACCATTTCTTTTGAAATGCCTGTACCAAGCCAGCACCATTGCGGTCGGCAATTTGTCCGTTGTTACCTACTGATTTGTACTTTTTGTCTAATGGACTTTGACTCTTGACGACTCTGTTCGGTAATTTTGTCATTACCCCAATTCGATATAAAGAGATAGAATAATTGGCCATAACTTATTATAGATCTTTTTTGCTATACATTTGGTAAAAATACCTATATACAGCCTCATATTCTAATACGCGTTTCATACGGTATTTAACATAAACATATATCTCATTTGGAGCTTATACTATTGTTTCCAAATTCACCAATCAAAATGGCTTTTTTCCTATTTTTTCTGTCTTATTTGCACAGCCGAATATTAATCTGTTTCATTATTGACAGCTTATAATATCATACTTAAGGGTTACCCCTGAATGAATCTTGTTTTAGGGTGTTTACCAGCCTAGTAGTTAGATTTGTCTGGTCTTTAATTTTACCTTGCGGGTTTTTTATCCTTTGGCTTCGGAAGTGTCATTTACATAATAGATTATAATCTGTAGCTGTATTTTCTCCTTATTTAATGTTTTCACTTTGAACTGTCTGTTTTCCTTATATTCATTCAAGTCCCTTCTATGCATATTCGACACTTTTGACATTCTCTTGGTTAATTTGTAAGGGTAATAACTGAAATGCAACTATCGCTTTCATTCTTACAGATGTCATTCAAAAGTTGGGATGAAGTCTTCTGGACAAATTATTAACATAGGATCTGGATGTCAAGTAAGTAATGTCGTATAATTCCTCAGAGTAAGCATATACATATATAAAGCTGTTTACTGAAATACTAGTAATGTTTATCAAATTTGATCTATATGTACCATGACTTCTTGAAAAATGATCAACCTGACAAAGTAAGTTTAAGACCTTGTAGGGTACCGTATTTAGCAATCATTATTTCAAGAAAACTCAAATTTGAATTTCATTTATTTTTGCCGAAGGATACAAAACTGGTCTGAGCACGCTAAGGGGTAATCATTTTCATGAGTTGTTCCGCAAACTAGAATTCAAGTAAATGATTATAAATGACTAGTATCATAGTGGCTAAATAAAATATGTAAGAATTATGTGTACAAATGATGAAACAACGGCAGTAGAACACCGAAGGAACAAAGGGGTGATACTCACAAAAATCGAAGTCCAAAGACAGGGCAAAAACGAGAACACAGAAAACAATGACGTTAGACACAAAAACAATGACGCCAGACAGACACAAAGCACAGAACCAGAAACCACAACATTCAGAACAAAGGCACTCACAGTGTGAACTCCAGTGAAACTAAGAGTGACATCAGGTGAAAAAAAGGTAAATGCTATTAAAATGTGCTTGTTTGTGATATTGTATTATTATAAGAAATTAGCCATTTCAGTTGTCAATTCATTATTTTTACAACAAACAATTAAGAATTCACTGGCTCAAAAGACATAAAAACGTTAAGTTAAATAGTGGTAAAAACTCTATTGGTCATACACCAAATACAAGAAACTATAAGAAAATATAATCTTACCTACGATTCCTTAGTTTCTGAAAACGAGAATTTTCTAATTAACATGCAAACCACAACTGGAGATTATACAACATGGGGAGTTACTATCTTTGTGTGAATTCAATATCAAATTTATGCTACTTTTTATGATAATAACTCAGTCAGATGTATTAATGGTTCAGTCTATATTCAAATATACTGTTTACTGGGTGCCTTAGTTTTTAATGTCGTCTTTTTATTTCCGTGCATTGTAGCTGCCTCACGTCCTTGTTTTGTCTTAAAGGCTTTGTTTTTCTCCGTTGCCGTTTTTGCCATGTCTTTCGATTTTTGTGGTCTTCGCTTCCCTTGTTCCATCGGTATTCTACTGCCGTTGTCTCAACTACAAAAAAGATAAGGACCGCGCCTTTTCATTACCATTACAAATGTATTAAGTTTTCCAACACAGTTTTATTTTACGTAAACATATTCTACCCAATCAATGTTTGAACATCAGGTCTGATGTTTTCGAGTTTACAAGGTTAGAAACGGGGTCACTCTTCCATCTGGTCATGCTTCCTCGAAACCCACAAATCACTGAAATTTGCATTTTTTACCTTAAAGATTACCATCCTTGAAAACAAATCATTTTTTCAGTCTGAAACTCATTCGATAAAGTTTTTAATTTCATAATTTCTGCATGTGTATTGATGTTTCATACAACGTTGTTAAGTTAAAATGCTTAATTTGTGTACCATTCCCTTTCAAATTTTGAAAATGACAAATGATATTCTTGTATAGGAAAAACAGGTTACCAAATTTAAATGATCGTTTCTTTGACGATTTTCAACGATTTTTAGCGACTCAAAATATGTATACAGTCAAAAGATTGCATGACAGGGAAAAATGTCAAAATTACGATTTTTGTGAAAAACGTGATTTTTCGAATCTCAAAATGGCAAATTTTGAAATTATGAATTGAAGAAAATGATCATCATGGTGAGTGTATACACTGAGCAAAATGTCTTGCCGATCTCATTGGCGGTTATTCTCATGCAACGAGATGTTTATATGTATTGATAATTATCTTTATGAGATTTGTTTGTTTCGTATTTACTTTTTAGGTTCCAAATATTGTTCACGAAATTGGTCATGCTATCGGATTCTGGCATGAACAATCTCGACCAGACAGAAATGAATATGTTACGATACACTCAGACAACATTAAGGCCGGAAGAGCAAACAATTTCTTACGGTACCGAGGAAGCAAAGTGAAAACATATAATATTCCATACGACTACAGCTCAATTATGCATTATAAAGAAACTGTGAGTATTAGCATGATATTGTAAAAGTATTTGATACATAACTTTATAGATTTAGTGTCTAATAAAAGCACCAAGCACAATTAATAACTTTACAGTTTACCTTAACTTCTGTGACGAATATTGTAGAAAATGTGAAAAAAATGTGTGTTTTGGTATATTTGATTCTTAAAGCCTCAAAACATCTATGATATGGTTATGTTTAACTACTGTTTCAACTGAAAAAAAGAAGGGAAACGGGGAATGTGTCAAAGAGACAATGACCCAAAGGGGAGTAATAACAACTCAAAGCTACCATAAGATCTTCAATGAACGGTGAGAAAACCCCACACCCAATGGCAAGTCGGAGTCGGCCCCTGAATAAAGAGTAATCAAGTCCAGCGAAATAAACATCATCCTAGACTCCTATAGACATAAAGTAAACGAACTAGAAAAAAGACAAGACACACAAAGGCTTAATAAATTTCCTGACTTAGGACAGGCGCAAACCTGCTGCGGCGGGGTTAAACTAGTTTTTATTGGGCCCAAACCTTCCCCCTACAGCCAATGTGATAAATCAAAAAACAATCGTAACAACAGTAAAATTCAGTTGGCAACAGGACTGAGTCAATTGTGAAAAATGAAACTGAAAGAACTAAATATACGGACATAAACATGAAATCACAAGAGACTACTAGCAGTTAACTGACATGCCAGCTCCAGACCCATTACCAACTGACAAAGTAAGTTATGTACCCTCAGTATACAGCTTCCACCAAGATCCCTTCCTGTGAGGAGTTTAGCATAATGCTTTCATGCATATACCGGAATACATAACCCGTGTCCATGCAATACAGACTTTAGAAATTTAGAATGTGTTTAGTTAAAATGCAAAGACCCTATCAAAAAATCAATGTTAATACAAAGAAGGCCATACGTAATGGCTTGACGACAATACCGTAATTTATAACCCTTATGAATAAGACGATTTAAAGGTTTTATAAGTTTGTTGGGCGAGTTTAAGTATTTTTTACTCTTATGTTAAACATTATCCTAAAATAAGGGATGTGAGTCCATTACATATATGTTTTACCTTCATCATGATCTTTAAAGTGAGAATATTTTAATTTCATTCAACACCCGACTTTTTCATTTGCAGCGTGACGAGTATCAGGCGTTAGAATTCGACAAGAGCATATATTTACCTTACTGGAACACTCTTTTATATACAAAAACATTCAACACTATTTCTGTGTCTTCTGTTTATTGAATAAGCATATCAAAGTGGATTTCTAACCAGAATTCCAACTTTGACACAAGAGCGTCAGACCAATTAGGATGTACACTTCATTCAAAACACTTTCTTATCGTCACCAGAAATTGCTTTTAAACACATTAACATGTAACAAAGCTTAATGTTAGTGTACAGATTAATAAACTTAATGTTTTAATATACAAATGTATGCAGTACATTCCGAAAACTATTCTAAAAATGAAAAGCTTTACTTTTAAGTAAATTTTTGACATGAACTTAATTTGCAGGCTTTTGCAAAAGCTGAAGGATTAAAAACTATAACTGCAAAGCAACCAGACTATGGTCGAACTCTTGGACAACGCATAAAAATGTCATTTTTCGATGCCAAAATAGCAAATATAAATTATTGTGAGAGTGAGTATTATTAAATCACATGAACAATTTTTCACATTTTTTTCAACAAACGTTATCTTTTTTCTTTAAGATAGATACATTTTTTATTTCCAATACATTGAGTACGAATTTTCCTGATTGACGCCTTACACTACAAAGATGAATTATTTCAACATAAATTAAAACTAGAGTAATGACTGTTGGAAACGACAGTGATCCCCGCACACCCTGTTTGACACAGAAAACAGCTATAGACACTGAGTATAATTTTTCTCAACACCTTTGAAACTAGAGTAATGACTGTCGGAAACAACAGTGGTCCCTGCACCCCCTGTTTGACACAGAAAACAGCTATAGACTATGGGTATAATTTTCCTTAACATTTATGAAATTAAACTATTGACAGTCACTATTTTTACCATGAGGAATTAAAGAATATATGGTTGTTAGGAAGAATTCAAAAAAAATAAGTAGTCTTTGAGACTTTCAGGAATTTTACCAAACTTGGAATCATATATTTTTGAAATCAAATTAGTGGAATGTTTCTTCTAATTTTAACAAATTTTTGTAACTATGTTTTCAATGTAGAATTCCAAAAAATAGTGGTCTTTGACAAAATCAGGAAATTTACCAAATTTGGAATCAATTATTTTGGAAATCCAATTGGTGAAAATGATTGACCTTATCAAAAACAAATGCTAACAGTTTGGTTGCTAGGTAGAATTCCAAAAAATATGCGGTCTTTGACACTTTCAAAAGTCTATCAAAATTGGAATCAAATATCTTTTAAATTCAATTGGTGAAAATGATTGCCCTAATGGAAACAAACCCTAACAGCATGGTTGCTAGGTAGAATTCCAAAAAATATGTGGTCTTTGACACTTTCGGGAAATTTACAAAAATTGGAATCAAATATTTTTGAAATTCAATTGGTGAAAATGATTGCCCTAATGGAAACAAATCCTAACAGTTTTGTTGCTAGGTAGAATTCCAAAACATAAGTGGTCTTTGACACTTTCAGGAAATTTACCAAAATTGGAATCAAATATTTTTGAAATCCAATTGGTCAAAATGATTAACCTTATCAAAACATATGCTAAAAGTATGGTTGCTAGGTAGAATTCCAAAAAATAAGTGGTCTTTGAGACTTTCATGATATTTACCAAAATTGGAATCACATTTTCGAATTCTAAGATTTCAGAATTTTTATTTTTTTCCAAATACTTGCCAAAATATAAGATTATATGCCAAAATGTCCAAAAATATCAGTCTTTGACATTTTCAGGAAATTTACCAAATGGTGAATAAAAGGATATGGAGTAAATGCACATGAGACAAAGTCTCTACAAATACATGGTAAAAAACAAGCAAAGGAACAATGCTTTTATTGTTGTTCTTCATCTTCATCTTCAAAGTTGGAACCGGAATTAAAATTCCGAAAGCTTATTGCGCATCTACAGACTATATGCAACAATTCTGCAATAAATGCAAAAATGAAGGATGAGTTTGCGTCGAATGCCATATGTGTCACTATCCACATTTTGTTGTCTTTGTCAAATCGACATCTTTGGGCCTCTTGTTTGCATCAAAATAAATATCAAAATTCCGAAAGCTTATTGCGCATCTACAGACCATATGATACAGGTTTTACAACAAAATTAAAACCCCAAATCCAAAAATGTAGGAGGAGTTCGCGTCGCATGCCACATGTGTCAAAATGGACATCTTGGGGCCTCTTGTTTGCACCAAGACCAATATCAAAAATCAGAAAGCTTATTGCGCATCTGCAGCATATATGCAACAGTTCTTTATCAAAATCAAAACCGTAAATCCAAAAATGTAGGAGGAGTTCGCGTCGGAAGGATGTGTGACGGACGGACGGACAGACGGACGGACGGACGAGGCCAACGACAATATCCCCGAACTTTCATTCGAAAGTGCGGGGATAAAAACATATTATTTTGAAAAGTATTTAAAGTATTTAAAAAGCTGATCAGTGTATCTATCCAAGTACATTATTTAACACAGAATTATATTTCTCACCAATATAAACGATACACAGATTTTACCAAAAATAATGTTTTTGTACTTTCTGGTAGAAAAGCATAACTCATGGACAAAATGTATTTTTGCACATTTGAATTAACATTATGCCCAGAAATGTCTCTTACAATTCCTGGACCATCTCCGCTCATGGTCAAAGTAATTATCTGGACTTTCTGTTTGGAGACATACTATAAATAGTGAGAATCTCCACATCTTTTTTAACCAAATAGTCAAATGTTCGAACTTTTTCCTTTGGTGACCATGAATTCATCGTGCTTATTTTTCGTTTTCCGCTAAACTTCTCGTAAATGTAAAACACGTGTTGCACAATCTTGACATTATGACGTCTCACGGGACCTACTGCCACGTGAATTATCATTTGATGAGCATGTTTGCTTTCGATAAAAAAATCATTTGTCTTTAGTTCCTTCTTCTTCGCACATCATAGTGACCACGCTAAGTCATTCTTCACATTGATTTTAGATTGAACGGGGCATCGACATGAAAGACTGTTTTTAATTTTTTAAGATGTCAAATTATCAACCTAGTGAAGTGTCCCAATTATTGATAACAAGCAATTTAATTAAGCCATCAGTTAACGGCGAATTCGATCATCAAACAAAAAACTACCATTCAGGATTTTCATTGTGCCGTTTCGGAATTGATTTGAAAATGGAATCAACAAATGCATTTTGGCAATGAATACATGACTATACTAAGAATAAACTTTAAATTGCGAAATACAAAAATATTTACAAAATCAACGGTAAATCGTTCCTTTTGTCGAGCAGTATATTAACAACATAGTGTTTTTATATCGAAGTTAATTCTATTTGTTTCTACTTTAAGAGGGTTTTTTTGTCGAAATTAATTTTAAATTTCCCTTTTCGTATTAAAAATAACGTAAATATCAAAATTACGTTGCTGTTGAATGTATACTTATCCTTGCGATGGGGAACAATATATAATTAGTACTATAAATATTAACATTTTCTTTTTTACACGTTTACGCACAGTTCATATTTCTGAATGAAAGAATTAATATAAAAAAGCGAATAAAAAGAACAATTAGTATCCCAAAACTTTGCTCTGGAGACTTATTAAACAGATGACAAAAACAAAGAATTATCACAGAGATGAAACTTTTAATTGATGTATATAACGGCTCGTTGAATTCAATGCCGAAGAATCAATCCAAATACTCAGAAGAGGTAATATTTAAATGAGAACTTTTCGAATTTATATTATGTATCAGTCTTTGATGACAATGAAAAATAAGTACATCGAGTCATACCAGAATTTCAAGTAAGTCTCTGGAACGATGTCGCAGATCCAATAGGCGGAATACGGGACTTTCGAGAAAGGAACTTTCGTTTAATTGATTGCAGAAAGAATTGCCTCAAATACCAGTGTGACGGAGCGACTGGATTCTTGACTTATTGAAATAAATGTATACCATATAAAACACAAAATATTTATGAAAATGAAGTGTATATTTTTAATTGTTCCTAACTAACAATTCTTGGACTACATTCTTAATGACGAAAAACAATTAAGCTGAAGCGCTACAACAGATTCAATATAAGCTGCCCTTAGCTCAACAGTGTTCATTAATAAGTGATTCCCTTTCACTGTATTGATGTATTGATTTTTTTCATATAGTATCAGAAAAGTATTCCGGTTTAAACACCACTCAGAAGTCCCATTTTACTCACTTTAAACACTTGAAATTGACCTTATTTTGTTCAGGAGAACTAATTTTACTGCTAATGAGACTTCCTAAGTACAAATATGAAAAAGAAAGGAAATGGGGTAAATGTCAAGGAGGCAACATCCAATATCCAGGTTGAAACGCCCAAAAACAAAAAGAAAACATATACATGTATATAATATATGATTAAAAATATATATAATACTTGAAAAAAAATATATATTCCGACAATGTTGTGTTGTTTTCTCCTGGACAGTACAAATATAATTCTTGCTAAGTACGAAGAATCGCTTCTATCGTAATAATTGACTAAGACATATTATTTTTATCATTTTTGGGGTATGTTTATATATATAATTAGTCGGTGGTTATGCAATTCCGTTGTTACGTTGTGAAGTTTTCATATGTCAATTGTACTGACACTTTGTTTGTCTTGAGAGGTTACAAATTAATGAATTTTGCGATTTATGTGTTGCATTGCGTATATGAAGACTAGCAACATCACCCCACCCCACCAATCCCCATTTTTTTTTTTTTTTTTTTTTT
>MJUU01020581.1:0-16591 GCA_002080025.1 Modiolus philippinarum
AAAAAAATTTCGTCCGCCATTTTCAAAATGGCCGCCATTTGAAATTTTGTTATAACGATATCTCGGAAACGATAAAAAATTTCTGAAAACATTATACTGCAAAAATGTTCTCCTCATTAAGATCTATATTTTGTTCAATCGAAGAAAAACGCTGCGATGAACCGTTTTTGAGTTATAGCCCTTGACGCGTTTCGGTAAATCGGTTTGTTGCGAATAACTTTTAAACGCTTACAGATAATATAGTAAACATATATGTTTAAAGTGATCAGCATGAAGAGACCTTCAATTTGAGTACCAGGTTGAAGGTCATCGGTGACCTTTGACCTTGACCTTTGACCTTGTTATCAGATGAACTCGGAAACCGTAATAGATGGCTGAAAAAGTATAACAGCAAAAATGTTCACCATGTCAAGGGCTACATTTGTCTCATTTGGACCGAAGCTCTCCGATGAATCCCTGAAGAGTTATTGCCCTTGATGCGTTTCAGAAATAGGTTTTTTGTGTATAACGTTTAAACCTTTACAGATAGTATGGTCTTGTAACATATCAAATTAATCAGCAAGAAGAGACCTCCAATTTGATCCCAAGGACAAAGGTCATCAAGGTCATCGGTCAAGGTCATACCCAATTTTTACGTTTTTTTATCGTAAAATCTTTGAAACGATTAGAAATGGCTATTCTAATATAGGGGAGACAATGTGCATCTCATCAAAATGATTTTAAACATGTGACATAACAAACCATAACACTAAACACAACATTGACTGGGAAAGACCTTGCAATTGTTCTTTGAACAATTGTGTTTTTAATTATTATTATTATTATTATACTTTTTTTTCTGCCGCCCATAGCGAAAAAGTGTCGCGACATATCAGTTCGATACTGGCTACATTTATTCGACTTAGGAAGGGGACGAAGCCACTGACCCTGTGAAACCGATCTATTTTTAGTAACGGAGTTATCTCCCTGAAGACCGAAAACCTTTTTATCATGTTTGCTCATAAACCGTAACCGATATAAAAAACTTAGGTGGGGACTCAATGTTGGACTCATCCTCAGGATGATTTGTCAAGGAAAAAAAATTTTTGGGGTCGCGACCCCGGTTACGCGTTTTTGACCCCTAAATATGCAAATTTCTCAAAGTTGTCGGATTTCGATGAAATTTGGTTTCCAGGTAGCATTCACGGCCCTTATTACAAAAAGGGGGGCACAAACAATTTTGCCGCTATTTTCAAAATGGCCGCCATTCGAAATTTTGTTATCGCAATATCTCGGAAACGACAAAAAATTTATGAAAACATTGTGTTGCAAAAATACTCCTCTCATTAAGATCTACATTTATGGCTGGCAAAAAAATTCTTTTGTCGGCCTTTTTTAAAATGGCGGCTATTTCAAATTTTGTTATCGCGCTATCTCGGAAACGATAAAAAATTTATGAAAACATTGTGTTGCAAAAATATTCCTCTCGTTCAGATCTACATTTATGGCTGGCCAAAAAATTCTTTTGTCGGCCATTTTTAAAATGACGGCTATTTCAAATTTTGTTATCGCCATATCTCGGAAACGATAAAAAATTTATGAAAACATTGTGTTGCAAAAATATTCCTCTCAGTAAGATCTACAATAATGACTGGCCAAATTTTTTTTTTCGTTGGCCATTTTCATAATTACGGTTATTTGAAATTTTGTTATTGCGATATCTCAGAAATGATACAAAATTTATGAAGATATTGTGTTGCAAAAATATTCTTCTCATTTAGATCACCATTTATGACTGGCCAAATTTTTTTTTTCGTCGGCCATTTTTCGAATGACGGCTATTTGAAATTTTGTAATCACGATATCTAGGAAACGATAAAAAATTTATGAAATCATTGTGTTGCAAAAATATTCCTCTCATTAAGATCTACATTTATGACTGGCCAAACCTTTTTTTCGTCGGCCATTTTTTAAATGACGGCTATTTGAAATTTTGAAATCGCGATATCTAGGAAATGATAAAAAATTGATGGGAACATTGTGTTGCAAAAATATTCCTCTCATTAAGATCTACATTTATGACTGGCGAAAAAAATCTTTCTTCGGCCATTTTTAAAATGTTAGCTATTTTCAAATTTTTTATCGCGATATCTTGGAAATTATGTAAAATTTATGAAAACATTGTGTTGCAAAAATATTCCTCTCATTAAGATCTACATTTGAGGCTGGCCAAATTTTTTTTTCTGTCGGCCATTTCTAAATTTTAATCCTTTACAGATAGTATGGTCATGTAACATATCAAATTAATCAGTAAGAAGAGACCTACAATTTGAGCCCAAGGTCAAATGTCACCAAGGTCACTGGTCAAGGTCATAGCCATTTTTTTTCTTTTTATTGTAAGCACTGTCATTAAAACTGTAAGAAATAGAAAATCAAATGTATTGGACACAATGTGCATCTCATCAAGACGATTTAAACATAAGACGTAACAAAACATTACATTGACAGGGAAAGACCTTGCAATTGTTCTCTGAACAATTGTCCTTTTAATTCTTATTATTAATCTTCCTCTGTTTCTTCCGTCTGTGAACTTGTCCCACCAAATTCCCGGAGACCCTTGGTCCAATCTTAACCAAACTTCACAGCATAATGAAACCTCGTCCCAAGATGTGCATTTCAGTCTTGGAATTTTCAAAATGGCCGCCGTTGCCATAGAACCTGAAAAATGGCGGGAAAATTAAAAAATGAAAATTAAAAGTGCTCCAAATTGCATGAAATTTGACAGAAAGGTTGAGTATAAAGGGTAGAACATATTTTGAGGTGAAAAATTTTCAAAGTGGCGGCCGTTGCCCTGGAAACTGAAAAAAGGCTGGAAAATTTAAAGTGCTCCAAACCTCATGAAATTTGATAGGAAGGTTGTGTATGAAGTGTAGAACATATTTTTAGAATAAATATTGTTAGGATGGCGATCCATGGGAGGTTTGGGCGACTTTTGTGTTTCGCTTTGCGAACACAGTTATTACTTGTTATTATTCTTTTTCTTCCATTTTCCGGCTCAAACTTGTCCACCTGATTTCTCGAACACTAGTGATCCAATCTTAACTAAACTTCACAGGATGATGGAACACCATACCAAGATGTGCTTTCCTGTCTTGGAATTTTCAAAATGCCGACCGGTGCCATGAAAATGGTAAAAAAGGCGGGAAAACCAAAGTGCTCAGAATTAGATGAAATTTTACAGAAAGGTTGCCTAAAATGTGTAGAACTGACTTCTGGTCTCCAAGACTTCAAAATGGCGACTGGTGAAATGGAAATGGTAAAAAAGGCGGAAAAACAAAATGCTCAGAATTGGATGAAATCTTACAGGAAGGTTGCCTAACATGTGAAGAATAGGGTTCAGGTCTCCAAGAATTCAAAATGGCGACCGTTGCCATGGAAAGCATAAAAAGGCGAGAAAATCCTAAGTGTTCAGAATTGGATGAAATTTTACAAGAACATTGCAAAACGTTTCTAGAATTGACTTCTAGCCACCAAGACTTCAAATTGGTGACCGTTGCCATGGACACAGAAAAAAAGGCTGGAAAATCCAAAGTGCTCAAAAATAAATGAAATTTGATAGGAAGGTTGTTTGAAATCTTTGGATCTCATCTAAAGCCTTTATTTCTGATATGGGAGTTCGTTACTGTTTCTCAAAAACTGAGAACACTAGCTCCGTGAAACTTCATAAGAAAGGTAAGTGCCATGTAAGAAAGGGTTAATCAGCATTAGGAGTTTCAGAATATCGACAGTTGCAATGGAAACCATACCAAAAAATAAAATTTTTTGGAAAATAGTAATTTCTGTTGATAATAATATTTTGATTACAAAAATACATATTACATAGATTATAAGGGGAAACCCTGCCCAAATTTTTTTGGAAGGGGGTTTAAAATTGATTGTAATGGATGGGGAAGTTTCAAAATAATTATAGTTGCCATGGGAACTATACAAAAAACTTAAAAGTTTGAGAAAATCGTTATAACTTGATAATTGTTAACTGTTGTATTAACAGCTATATGTATTACATAGGTAATAGGGAGAATCCCTGCCCATAATATTTTTTTAACAAGGTATTAAATTGGATGTAAAGGGTAATGGTGCATTTGGTTGCCATGAAAACCAAGGCAGAAACCTATAATTTTGAGAAAAACGTGTTTTCTTCTGCATGTAATCATTTGATTTCAGCAACACGTATAAAATAATTTGTAAGGGGAACCCCTGTCGAAATTTTTAATTTTTACCATAGGGAGTCTCGTAATGCCTTGAAATCCAATATGGGAGTTCGTTTGGGAGACTTTTGTGTTTCGCTTGCGAACACAGTTATCACTTGTTATGTCGCCCCAGACGTAGTCGGGGAGACATATTGTTATTGTTCCGTTTCTTTGTTATTAAGTCTCCCAAACGAAGTTTGGGAGACTTATTGTTTTTACCGTGTTTCTTTTTATTAAGGTCTTTCAACTCAGTGTGAAAGACCTTCCTGTAATTCTTCCGATTATTAAGGTCTTTCCCGACTCCAGTCGGAAAGACCTTATAGTAATTCTTCTGATTATTATTATTATTCTTCCGTAAGGTCTCTGTACGGAAAACCTTTTGACGTATTATTACGAAACTTCGCGTACTAACTGGAAGTTGAAAATTCTCTTCCGAATTTAGGGTACTGACGAAATCTATTTTTAGTAACAGAGTTATCGCCGCGACCACTGTTTTTGTTGTTAGCAGATAGACTCAGATATAAAAAATCTGAGTTGGGGAAAATGTTTCATTCATCCTCAGGATGATTTATCATGCAAAAAATTTTTTTTTTGGTCACGACCCCGGTTACGCGTTTTTGACCCCTAAATATGCAAATTATTCAAAGTTGTCGGATTTTGATGAAATTTGGTTTCCAGGTAGGTCTGCTGACCCTCATTACAAAAAGGGGGTCAAAAAAATTTTTCGGCTGCCATTTTCAAAATGGCGGCCATTTGAAAGTTTGTTCTCGCTATATCTCGGAAACGATAAAAAATTTTATAAAAAACATTGTATTGCAAAAATGTTCCTCTCATTGAGATCTACATTTGATTCAATTGAACGAAAACTCTGCAACAAACCGTTTTTGAGTTATTGCCCTTGACGCGTTTCGGTAAATCGGTTTTTTGCGAATAAGTTTTAAACGCTAACAGATAATATAGTAAACATATATGTTTAAAGTGATCAGCATGAAAAGACCTTCAATTTGAGTACCAGGTTGAAGGTCATCAGTGACCTTTGACCTTGACCTTTGACCTTGTTAGCATATAAACTCAATAACCGTAATAGATAGCTGGAAAATTATATCAGCAAAACTGTTCACCATGTCAAGGGCTACATTTGTTTCATTTAGACCGAAGCTCTCCGATGACTCCCTGAAGAGTTATTGCCCTTGACGTGTTTCGGAAACAGGTTTTTTGTGTATAACTTTTAAACCTTTACAGATAGTATGGTCATGTAACATATCAAATTAATCAGTAAGAAGAGACCTTCAATTTGATCCCAAGGTCAAAGGTCATCGAGGTCAAAGGTCAAGGTCATTGCCAATTTTTTTCGTTTTTTTAACGTAAAATCTTTAAAACGATTAGAAATGCCTACTCTAATATATATTGGAGACAATACGCATCTCATCAAGATGATTTTAAATATGTGACATGACAAAACATAACACTAAACACATCATTGACTGGGAAAGACCTTGCAATTGTTCTCTGAACAATTGTCTCTTTAATTATTATTATTCTTTCTTTTTTTTCCGCGGGGTCTTCCGGAAAAGTGTCGTGACATATCAATTCGATACTTGGTAGTATTAATCAACTAAGTCAGGGGTCGAAGCCACTCACCCTGTGAAACCGATCTATTTTTAGTAACGCAGTTATCTGCCCGAAGACCGAAAACCTTGTTATCATGTTTGCAAAGAAACTGTAACCGATATCAAAATTCTGAATGGGGGAAAATGTTTGCTACACGCAAAAAAAATTTTTGGGTCGCGACCCCGGTTACGAGTTTTTGACCCCTAAATATGCAAATTTCTAAAAATTATCGAATTTCCACCAAATTTGGTTTCCGGGTAGCGCTCATGGTCCTAATAACAAAACTGGGGTCAAAAATTTTTTTTATCCGCCATTTTCAAAATGGCCGCCATTCGAAATTTTGTTATCCCAATATCTCGGAAACGATAAAAAATTTATGAAAACATTGTGAAGCAAAAATACTCCTCTCATTTAGATCTTCATTTACGGTTGGTGAAAAAAAATTTTCGTCCGCCATTTTCAAAATGGCGGCCACTAGAAAATTTGTTATCGCGATATCTCGGAAACGATAAAAAATTTATGAAAACATTCTGTTGCAAAAATACTCCTGTCTTCGAGATCTTCATCTATGGTTGGTCAAAAAAAAATTTTCGTCCGCCATTTTCAAAATGGTCGCCATTCGAAATTTTGTTATCCCATTATCTCGCGAACGATAAAAAAATTTATGAAAACATTAGTACGCAAAAATACTCCTCTCATTAAGATCTTCAGTTTTGGTTGGTCAAAAAAAATTTTCGTCCGCCATTTGTAATTTTGTTATCGTGATTTCTCGGAAACGATAAGAAATTTATGAAAACATTGTGAAGCAAAAATACTCCTCTCATTAAGATCTTCATTTATTGTTGGGCAAAAAATTTTTTTCGTCCGCCATTTTCAAAATGGCGGCCATTCGCATATTTATTATCGCAGTATCTTGGAAACGATAAAAACTTTATGAAAACATTGTGTTGCAAAATACTCCTGTCTTCAAGATCTTCATCTATGGTTGGTCAAAAAAAATTTTTTCCGCCATTTTCAAAATGGCCGCCATTCGAAATTTTGTTATCGCAATATCTCGGAAACGATAAAAAAATTTACGAAACATTGTGAGGCAAAAATATTCCTCTCATTAAGATCTTCATTTATGGTTGGTCAAAAAAAAATTTTCATCCGCCATATTCAAAATGGCCGCCAGTAGAAATATTGTTGTCGCAATATCTCGGAAACGATTAAAAATTTATGAAAATTTTGGTGCAAAACTACTCCCCTCATTAAGATCTTCATTTATGGTTGGTCAAAAAAAAATTTTCGTCCGCCATTTTTAAAATGGCCGCCATTCGAAATTTTGTTATCGCGATATCTCGGAAACGATTAAAAATTTATGGAAACATTGTGTGCAGAAATACTCCCCTCATTAAGATCTTCATTAATGGTTGGTCAAAAAAAACTTTCGTCCGCCATTTTCAAAATGGCCGCCATTTGAAATTTTGTTATCGCGATATCTCAGAAACGATAAAAAATTTATGAAAACATTGTGAAGCAAAAATACTCCTCTCATGAAGGTCTTCATTTATGGTTGGTCAAAAAAAAAAAAAATTCTTCTGCCATTTTGAAAATGGCCGCCATTCGAAAATTTGTTATTGCGATATCTCGGAAACGATAAAAAATTACTGAAAACATTATATTGCAAAAATACTCCTCTCATTGATATTGATATTCAATAGGCGCAAAACTCTGTGATTAAATGTTTTTGAGTTCAACGTGTTTCGATAAATCGGTTTTTCATGAAGAACTTTTAAACGCTTACAGATAATATAGTAAACATATATATTGAAAGTGATCAGTGCGAAGAGATCTTTAATTTGAGTACCAGGTTGATGGTGATCGGTGACCTTTGACCTTGACCTTTGACCTTTTTAGGAGATAAACTCAGAAAACATAATAGATAGCTGAAAAAGTATATCAGCAAAATGATCAACATATAAAGGGGTACATTTGTTTCAATTGGACCGAAATTCTCAGATGACTCCCTAAAGAGTTAGTGCCCTTGACACCTTTCGGAAAATGGGTTTTACGTATAACTTTTAAACCGTTACAGATAGTACAGTCACGTAACATATCAAATTAATCAGTAAAGGGAGACCTTCAATTTGAGCACAAGGTCAAAGGTCATCAAGGTCAGAGGTCAAGGTCATAGCCATTTTTTAGGTTTCTTTTCAGTTAAATCTTTACAACAGTAAGAGAAAGGTGATCAAATGTATGAGAGAAAAGGAAATAACTGCAATTACCAACCGGAAGTGACTTTTATGAAATCATTGTGAAAGACCTTGCAATTGTTCTCTGAAAAATTGACCTTTTAATTATTATTATTATTATTATTATTATTCTTGTTCTTCCGTAAGGCCTCTGTACGGAAAACCTTTTGACGTATCATTACGAAACTTCACGTAGTAACTGGAAGTTGGAAATTCTCTTTCGAAACCAGGTTTCGGACGGAATCTATTTTTAGTAACAGAGTTATCTCCCCCAACATGGTTTTTGTTCTTAGCAGATATACTCAGAATACGTAACCGATATAAAAAATCTTAGGTGGGGAAAATGTTTCATTCATCCTCAGGATGATTTGTCATGCAAAAATTTTTTTTTGGGTTGCGACCCCGGTTACGCGTTTTTGTCCCTTTATTATGCAAATTTCTCAAAGTTATCGGATTTTAATGAAATGTGGTATCCAGGTTGCTTTAATGACCCTGATAACAAATCTGGTGTCAAAAAAATTTTTTGTCCGCCATTTTCGAAATGGCCGCCATTCGAAATTTTGTTATCGCGATATCTCGGAAACGATAAAAAATTTCTGAAAATATTATATTGCAAAAATACTACTCTCATTGAGATCTACATTTAATTCAATAGAACAAAAACTCTGCGATAAAGCGTTTTTGAGTTATAGCCCTTGACGCGTTTCGTTAAATCGCTTTTTGGCGAACAACTTTTAAACGCTTACAGATAATATAGTAAACATATGTGTTTAAAGTGATCAGCATGAAAAGACCATCAATTTGAGTACCAGGTTGTAGGTCATTGGTGACCTTTGACCTTGACCTTTGACCTTGTTAGCAGACTTACTCAGAAACCATAATAGATACCTGAAAAATTATATCAGCAATGTTCATCATGTCAAGGGCTACATTTGTCTCAATTGGACCGAAGCTCTCCGATTACTTCCTAGAGAGTTATTGCCCTTGACGTGTTTCGGAAAGTGGTTTTTCACGTATAAATTTTAAACCGTTACAGATAGTATGGTCAAGTAACATATCAAATTAATCAGCAAGAAGAGACCTTCAATTTGTGTCCAAGGTCAAAGGTCATCAAGGTCATTGGTCAAGGTCATAGATAATTTTTGGTCTTTTATTATTGCAAAGTCTTTAAAACGGTAAGAAATTTCCAATTAAATATATTGGAGACAATATGCGTCGCATCAAAATGTTAAAAATCATAAGACTTATCAAAACATAACATTGACTGGGAAAGACCTTGCAATTGTTCTCTGAACAATTGTCCTTTTAATTAAGGTCTTTCCCGACTCCAGTCGGAAAGACCTTATAGTAATTCTTCTGATTATTAAGGTCTTTCACCACAGTGAAAGACCTTACTGTAATTCTTCGGATTATTAAGGTCTTTCACCACAGTGAAAGTCCTTATTGTAATTCTTCTGATTATTAAGGTCTTTCACCACATGTGAAAGACCTTACTGTATTTCTTCTGATTATTATTATTATTCTTTTTTTTTCTGCCGCACTTCGCGAAAAAGTGTCGCGACATATCAATTCGATACTTGGTAGTATTAATCGGCTTAGTGGCCTGTCGAAGCCAGTCACCCTGTGAAACCGATCTATTTTTAGTAACGGAGTTATCTGCCCGAAGACCGAAAACCTTGTTATCATGTTTGGAAAGAAACCGTAACCGATATCAAAATTCTGATGCAGGCAAAATGTCGCAATCATCCTAAGGATGATTTGTCATGGAAAAAAAAAATTGGGGTCGCGACCCCGGTTACGCGTTTTTGACCCCTTATTATGCAAATTTCTCAAAGTTATCGGATTTCGTTAAAATTTGGTTTCCAGGTAGTTTCGATGGTCCTGATTACAAATCTGTGGTCAAAAAAATTTTTTCGCCCGCCATTTTCAAAATGGCCGCCATTCGAAATTTTGTTATCGCGATATCTCGGAAACGATAAAAAAATTATGAAAACATTGTGTTGCAAAAATACTCCCATCGGTAAGATCTACATTTATGGTTGGTAAAAAAATTCTTTTCGTCCGCCATTTTGAAAATGGCCGCCATTAGAAATTTTGTTATCGCGATATCTCGGAAACGATAAAAAATTTATGAAAACATTATATCGGAAAAATACTCCTCTCATTATTATCTCCATTTTATTCAATAGGTCCGAAACTCTGCGATGAACCGTTTTTGAGTTATAGCCCTTGACGCGTTTCAGTAAATCGGTTTTTCGCGAATAATTTTTAAACGATTACAGATAATATAGTAAACATATATGTTTAAAGTGATGAGTATAAAAAGACCTTCAATTTGAGTACCAGGTTGAAGGTCATCGGTGACCTTTGACCTTGACCTTTGACCTTGTTAATGGATAGACTCAGAAACTATAATAGATAGATGAAAAACTATATCAGCAAAAATGTTCAACATGTCAAGGGCGCTATTTGTTTCATTTGGACCGAAACTCTCCGGTGACTCTCTAAAGAGTTATTGCTCTTGACACGTTTCTGAAAAGGAGTATTTACATATAACTTTTAAACCGTTACAGATAGTATAGTCAAGTAACATATCAAATTAATCAGAAGGAAGAGACCTTCAATTTGAGCACAAGGTCAAAGGTCATCAAGGTCAGAGGTCAAGGTCATAGCCAATTTTTAAGGTTTTTTTTCGTAAAATCTTTACAACAGTAAAAATAAGTGATCAAATGTACGTGAGAAAAGGAAATAAATGCAATTACCAGCCGGTAGTGACTTTCCTGAAATCATGGTGATAACTGGTGAAAGACCTTGCAATTGTTCTCTGAACAATTGACCTTTTAATTATTATTATTATTATTATTATTATTCTTTTTCCACCGCCCCGCTGCTTAAAAACTACGCGACATATCATTACGATACTTTGTGTGGTAGATCGGTCATACAACACGACAACAAATATGACCCTGTTGTTCTGAACTATTTTTAGTAACGGAGTTATCTGCCCAACACCAAAAACCCTTGTTAGAGGATAAACTCGAAAACCGTAAAAGATAGCTGATAAAGTGAAAAGGGAAAAATGTTCTTTAGGACATGACGGAACTTCGTTACATTTGACCGAAATCGTGCGGTATGGTATTTTTTGAGTTATTGCCCTTTGAAAGTTTTGAGTTTCCGTCACAATTTATTTCTCAGAAACCGTAAGTCGTAGAGACCTGAAACTTGCACCATTAATCATGACTACACTTAAGCTTGAAAATGATGTCAAGGTCAAATGTCAACTTTGATCTTGACCTTTGACCTAACACCTTGTTAGTGGATAAACTCGGAAACCGTAAAAGATGGCTGAAAAGATGTAATGGGGAAAATGTTCATCTTTACGAGACGCAACTTTGTTACATTTGGTCCGAAGAGATTCGACGACTCGTTATATGAGTTATTGCCCTTTGAAAGATTTTGAGTTTCCGTTAATGCTTAATATTCCCAAACGATAAGTCATAAAGACCTGAAACCTTCACCATTGTTAATAAGTGATATATAGCCATCTAAAAATGGCAAGGTCAAAAGTCATCGGTCAAGGTCACCGATGACCTAAGACCTTGTTATCGCTTTAACTCGTAAACCGTAATAGATGGCTGAAAACATGTAATGAGAAAAATGTTCATTGTCATAAGACGCAACTTTGTTACATTTGGTCCGAAGAAATTTGACGACTCTTTATTTGAGTTATTGCCCTCTGAAAGATTTTGAGTTTCCGTTAATGCTTAATACTCCAAAACGATAAGTCGTAAAGACCTGAAACCTTCACCATTGTTAATAAGTAATATATAGCCATCTAAAAATGTCAAGGTCAAAGGTCACTGTCAAGGTCACCGATGACCTTTTGCCTTGTTATTGCTTTAACTGGTAAACTGTAAGAGATAGATGATCAAATGTATTTGAGAAAATGTTTGTCTCATTGAGGTCTACATTTGACACTGGGGTCCAAAATAATTGGACCATTCATTTAGGACCTATGGCCCAAAAACCATTTTTCGAGGTCCGATTTTAGAGTTTTTTGACTATATCTCAAAAAGTATTAAAGATACAAAGAAAGTATAGGAAGGTGAAATGTTCAGCTCAATATGGCCGACAAAAGGGGGTCAAGGTCGAAGTCAAGGTCCTTAGCAACAACGTTATTTGCCATTAAAGTCCTTAGCAACCATATGCAAAACGTTTTGTAATGTTGTAAAGAGGAAATAAATGACCATGCCAACCGGAAGTGACTATCTTGTCCTCAGCAACAAGCTAATTTTTCCAAAAAGTCCTTAGCAACCGTAGGCAAAAAGTTTTGTAATGTTGTAAAGAGGAAAAAGATGACAATGCCAACCGGAAGTGACTATCATGTCCTTAGCAACAAGCTTATTTTCCGAAAAAGTCCTTAGCAACCGTGGGCAAAAGGTTTTGTAATGTTGTTAAGAGGAAATACATGACAATGCCAACCGGAAGTAACTATCATGTCCTTAGCAACAAGCTAATTTTTCGAAAAAGTCCTTAGCAACCGTTGAGAAAAAGACTTATAAAGGTCAGAACTTTTGTTATTTTCAAATTTTTGACTGATATAGACAACAAAGTCAAACTCAAACATGTTATCATGGTGGAAGACCTTGCAATTGTTCTATGAACAATTGACCTTTTATTATTATTATTATTATTATTCTTGTTCTTCCGTAAGGTCTCTGTACGGAAAACCTTTTGACGCATCATTACGAAACTTCGCGTAGTAACTGGAAGTTGGAAATTCTCTTTCGAAACCATGTTTCGGACGGAATCTATTTTTAGTAACAGAGTTTTCTCCCCGAACATGGTTTTTCTTGTTAGCAGATATACTCAGAAACCGTAACCGATATAAAAAATCATAGGTGGGGAAAATGTTTCTTTCATCCTCAGGATGATTTGTCATGCAAAAAAATTTTTTGGGGTCGCGACCCCGGTTACGCGTTTTTGACCTCTTATTATGCAAATTTCTCAAAGTTATCGGATTTTGATGAAATTTGGTATGCAGGTTGGTTTAATGACCCTGATAACAAATCTGGAGGCAAAAAGTTTTTTTGTCCGCCATTTTCAAAATGGCCGCCATTTGAAATTTTGTTATCGCGATATCTCGGAAACGATAAAAAATTTTTGAAAACATTATATTGCAAAAATACTCCTCTCATTGAGATCTACATTTAATTCAAAAGAACAAAAACTCTGCGATGAACCGTTTTTGAGTTATAGCCCTTGACGCGTTTTGGTAAATCGGTTTTTGCGAATAACTTTTAAACGCTTACAGATAATAGGTAAACATATATGTTTAAGGTGATCAGCATGAAAAGACCTTCAATTAGAGTACCAGGTTGAAGGTCATCGGTGACCTTTGACCTTGACCTTTGACCTTGTTAGCAGACTAACTCGGAAACTGTAAAAGATAGCTGAAAAATTATATCAGCAAAAATGTTAATCAGGTCAAGGGCTACATTTGTCTCATTTGGACCGAAGCTCTCCGATGACTCCCTGAAGAGTTATTGCCCTTGACGCATTTCAGAAATAGGTTTTTGCGTATAACTTTTAAACCTTTACAGATAGTATGGTCATGTAACATATCAAATTAATCAGTAAGAAGAGACCTTCAATTTGATCCCAAGGTCAAAGGTCATCAAGGTCATCGGTCAAGGTCATAGCCACAATTTACTTTTTTTTTTATCGTAAAATCTTTAAAACGATTAGAAATGGCTACTCTAATGTATTGGAGACAATGTGCGTCTCATCAAGATGATTTTAAACATTTGACATGAGAAAACATAACATTAAACACAACATTGACTGGGAAAGACCTTGCAGTTGTTCTCTGAACAATTGTCATTTTAATTATTATTATTTTTTTATTCTTTTTCTTCCGCCGCAACCGTTGTAAAAAAACTACGCGACATATCATTTCGACTCTTGGTGTCATGAATCGATATCACTGCGGGACTTCAAAACTCAGTCAAGCATATCGATCTATTTTAGTAACGGAGTTATCTCCCCTAACATGGTTTATCTTGTTAGCAGATCTCCTCATAAACCGTAACCGATATCAAAATTCTCAATGGGGGAAAATGTTCGATTCATCCTCAGGATGATTTATCACGCAAAAAAAAATTTTGGGGTCGCGACCCCGGTTACGCGTTTTTGACCCCTAAATATGCAATTTTTTCAAAGTTATCGGATTTCCACCAAATTTGGTTTCCATGTAGTTTATATGGTCCTGATTACAAATCTGGCGTCAAAAAAAAATTTTTTTGTCCGCCATTTTCAAAATGGCCGCCATTAAAATTTTTGTTTTCGGAATATCTCGAAAACGATAAAAAAAATTTCTGAAAACATTATATTGGAAAAATACTCCTCTCACTGAGATCTACATTTGATTCAATAGAACAATAACTCAGCGACAAACCGTTTTTGAGTTATAGCCCTTGACGCGTTTCGGTAAATCGGTTTTTTGCGAATAATTTTTAAACGCTTACAGATAATATAGTAATTATATATATCTAAAGTGATCAGTGCGAAAAGACCTTCAATTTGAGTACCAGGTTGAAGGTCATCGTTGACCTTTGACCGTGGCCTTTGACAATTTTGGCAGATAAACACGGAAACCGTAACAGATAGCTGATTAAATGTAATGGGAAAAATGTTCATGTTCACGAGACGCAACTTTGTTACATTTGGTCCAAAGAGATTCGACGAGTTTTTGTATGAGTTATTGCCCTTTGAAAGATTTTGAGTTTCCATTATTGCTAAGTACTCCCAAACGATAAGTGGTAGAGACCTGAAACCTTCACCAATGTTGATGGCAAGACTTGACCTTTCAAATGATGTCAAGGTCAAAGGTGAATTGTGACCTTGACCTCTGACCTTTAACCTTGTTAGTGGATAAACTCGAAAACTGTAATAGATAGCTGATTAAATGTATTGGAGAAAATGTTAGCCTTATTAAGATCTACATTTGGTACATTGGGTCGAAAATAATTGGACCATTGGTTTTGGACCTACGGCCCAAAAACCATTTTTCGAGGTCCGATTTTAGGGTTTTTCGCTTATATCTCAAAAACTATTAAAGATAAAATTAAACTATAAGAAGATAAAATGTTCAGTTCAATATAGCCGACAAAATGGGGTTGTTAGGGGATAAACTCAGAAACCATAATAGATAGCTGAAAAAGTATATCAGCAAAAATGTTCAACATATCAAGGGCTACATTTGTTTCATTTGGACCGAAACTCTCCGATAACTCCCTAAAGAGTTATTGCCCTTTACGCGTTCCGGAAAATGGTTTTTTACATATAACTTTTAAACCGTCACAGATGGTATAGTCAAGTAACATATCAAATTAATCAGTATGAAGAGACCTTCAATTTGAGCAGAAGATCAAAGGTCATCAATGTCAGAGGTCAAGGTCATAGCCAATTTTTAGGGTTTTCTCCTTAGCAACCATTGAGAAAAACACAATCAATGTTCACAACTTTTGATTACATCACATTTGTGACCAAAATAGAGAACACAATCAAACTCAAACATGAAATGGTGAAAACTGGTCAATTGTTCTCTGAACAATTGACCTTTTAATTATTATTAAGTCTCCCAAACGAAGTTTGGGTAGACTTATTGTTTTTGCTGTGTTTCTTTTTATTATTATTATTATTATTATTATTATTATTAAGGTCATTCCCACTACAGTGGAAAGACCTTATTGTATTTCGTTTGATTATTATTAAGGTCTTTCCCACTACAGAGGAAAGACCTTATTGTATTTCGTTTGATTCTTCTTCTTCTTCTTTTTTTTTCTTCTGCCATCAATGTTGCCAAATTGCTTTGACCAATCATAACCAAACTTGGTACACTTAACATACATTGGTATGGCTCGACTCAAATCACCCTGTGAACCGATTCTATTTTAGTAACAGAGTTATCTCCCCGAATACGGTTTATCTTGTTATCATGTTTGCTCTTAAACCGTAACAGATATCAAAAAACTGAGGTGAGAAAAATATTGTACTCATCCTCAGGATGAGCGTTTTTGACCCCGAAATATGTCGATTTCTCAAAATTGTCGGATATCGATGAAATTTGGTTTCCAGGTAGCTTTCATGGTGTTCATTACAAATATGGGGTCAAAAAAAAAAAATAATTTTCGTCCGCCATTTTCAAAATGGCTCCATTCGAAATTTTGTTATCGCGATATCTCGGAAACGATAAAAAATTTATGAAAACATTGTGTCGCAAAAATACTCCTCTAATAAAGATCTACATTCTGGTCTGTCTAAAAAAATTTTTCGTCCGCCATTTTCAAAATGGCTCCATTCGAAATTTTGTTATCGCGATATCTCGGAAACGATAAAAAATTTATGAAAACATTGTGTCGCAAAAATACTCCTCTAATAAAGATCTACATTCTGGTCTGTCTAAAAAAATTTTTCGTCCGCCATTTTCAAAATGGCTCCATTCGAAATTTTGTT
>MJUU01020581.1:23804-35036 GCA_002080025.1 Modiolus philippinarum
GGGGGGGGGGGGGGGAAATTAAAGTGCTCAGATTTGGATGAAATTTTACAGGAAGGTTGCCTTGCATGTTTAGAATTGACTTCTTGTGTCCAAGACCTCAAAATGGTGACCGGTGCCATGGAAATGGTAGAAAGGGCAGGAAAATCACAGTGCTCAGATTTGGATGAAATTTTACGGGAAGCTTGCCTTGCATGTGTAGAATTGACTTCTGGTGTCCAAGACCTCAAAATGATGGCCGGTGCCATGGAGGTAAAAAAGGCAGGAAAATTAATGTGCTCAGAATTGAATGAAATTTTAAAAGAAGGTTGCCTTACATGTGTAGAATTCGCTTCTGGTGTCCAAGACTTCAAGATGGCGACCGATGCCATGGAAATGGTAAAATAGGCGGGAAAATCAAAAATGCTCAGAATTGGATGAAATTTTACAGGAAGGTTGCCTATTAAGTGTAGAATTTGATTCCAGTGTCCAAGACTTCAAAATGGCGACCGTTGCCATGGAAACGGTAAAAGGGCAGGAAAATCAAAATGCTCAGATTTGGATGAAATTTTACAGGAAGGCTGCCTAGCAAGTGTAGAATTGGGTTCTGGTCTCCAAGACTTCAAAGTGTTTACCGTTGCCATGGAAACGGTAAAAAGTCGGGAAAATTATAAGTGCGCGAAATTGAACGAAACTTCACAGGAAGCATGAATACAAATTGCAAAAAACATTTTCGGGCAAAAAAATTTCAAAATGGCCGCCGTTGCCATGGAAACGGAAAAAGGCGGGAAAATTAAAAGTGCTCCAAATTGCATGAAACTTTACAGATGGGTTATATAAATTGTGCCGAACTTAAAAACCCATCTCCCGTGTCCATGGGAGGTTTGGGAGACTTTTGTGTTTGAATCCAAACACAGAAACCCTAGTTATTATTCTTTTTCTTCCGTTTTCCGTCTCAACTTTGTCCATCAGTTTTATCGGACACCAATGATCCAATCTTAACCAAACTTCACAGGATGATAGGACCCCATCCCAAGATGTGCATTCCAGTCTTGGAATTTTCATAATGTCGACCGGTGCCATGGAAATGCTAAAAAAGGCGGGAAAACCAAAGTGCTCAGAATTGGATGAAATTTTACAGGTAGTTTGCCTTACATGTGTAGAATTGAGTTCTGGTCTCCAAGACTTCAAAATGGCGACCGCTGCCATGGAAATGGTAAACAAGGGCGGGAAAATCAAAGTGCTCAGATTTGGATGAAATTTTACAGGAAGGTTGCCTTGCATGTATAGAATTGACTCCTTGTGTCCAAGACCTCGAAATGGTGACCGGTGCCATGGAAATGGTAAAAAAGGCGGAACAATCAAAGTGCTCAGATTTGGATGAAATTTTACAGGAAGGTTGCCTAGCAAGTGTAGAATTGTGTTCTGGTCTCCAAGACTTCAAAGTGTTGACCGTTGCCATGGAAACGGTAAAAAGGCGGGAAAATTCAAGTGCTGAGAATTGCATGAAATTTGACAGGAACGTTGTTTAAAATCTGTGGATCCCATCTAAAGCCTTTGTATTCTGATGTGGGAGTTCGTTTGGGAGACTTCTTGTGTTTGCATCCAAACACAATTAATACTAGTTATGTCGCCCCAGACGTAGTCGGGGAGACATATTGTTATTGTTTCGTTTCTTTGTTATTATTGTTTCTTCTTATTATTAAGTCAACCAAACGAAGTTTGTGGAGACTTATTGCTTTTGGTCCGTTTCTTCTTATTATTATTATTATTATTATTATTCTTTCTCTTCCGCTTTCCGCCAAAACTTCTCCGACACATTTCTCGAAAACCGGTCATCATAACTTAATGAAACTTTGTTGGATGGTAGATACCCACCCAAAGATGTGCAGTTGAGTTTTGGAATTTTCAAAATGGCCGCCGTTGCTATGGAAACAAAAAAAAGGCGGGAAATTTTAAAATGCTCAGAATTACATGAAATTTTACAGGAAGGTTGCCTAGCATGCATAGAATTGATTTTTGGTCTTAAAATTTTCAAAATGGCGGCCGTTGCCATGGAAACAGAAAAAAGGCGGGAAAACTAAAAATTATCAGAACTGGATGAAATTTCATAGGAAGGATGTCTAACACGTAAGGAATTGATTCCCGGTCCTAAAAATTTCAAAATGGCGGCCGTTGCTATCCAAACAGAAAAAAAATTTCAAAATGGCGCCCGTTGCCATGGAAATAGAAAAAAGGCGGGAAAATTAAAAGTGCTCAGAACTGGATGAAATTTTATAGGAAGGATGTCTAACATGTAACGAATTGATTTCCGGTCATAAAAATTTCAAAATGGCGACCGTTGCCATGGAAACGGAAAAAAAGGCGGGAAAATTAAAAGTGCTCAGAATTGGATGAAATTTTACCGAAAGGTTGCCTAACATGTGTAGAATGGGGTTTCGGTCTCCAAGACTTCAAAATGGCGACCGTTGCCATGGAAACGGTAGATAGGCGAGGGAAAACAAAGTGCTCAGAATTGAATGAAATTTGACAGGCAGGTTGTTTTAAATATGTGGATCTCATCTAAAGCATTTGAATTCGGATATGGGAGTTCGTTTGAGAGACTTCTGTGTTTGCATCCAAACACAATTAATACTAGTTATTATTATTATTATTTTCCTAGAAATATTTTGTCCACGCGAGTTCTCAGAGTTGCCTGAACAGAATCACTTGATACTTGGCACAAAGTTGGAACACCATGTGAAGTTATGCATGACGGTGAAAAAAATTTCAAAATGGCCGCCATTTCAAAGATGGCCGCCATTTTACGTCAAAATTTCAACTTTGTCGGATTTCAACGAAAATTGATTTCTAGGTAGATTTTGACGCTGCGAACAGGATAGGAGCATCGAATTGGCTGCCGGGGGCGACATCAGCTATTGCTTGCAATTGCAAATCTAGTTATTATGTCGCCCCAGACGTAGTCGGGGAGACATATTTTTATTGTTCCGTTTCTTTGTTATTATTATTATTATTATTATTATTATTATACTTTTTTATTTTCCTAGAATAGTTTTGTCCACGCAAATTCTCAGAGTTGCCTGAACAGAATCACTTGATACTTGGCACACAGTTGGAACACCATATGAAGTTATGCATGATGGTAAAAAAATCTTCAAAATGGCCGCAATTTCCAAGATGGCCGCCATTTTACGTCAACATTTAAACTTTGTCCGATTTCAATGAAAATTGATTTCTAGGTAGATTTTGATGCTGCGAACAAGATGGAATCATCGAACTGGCTGCCAAGGGCGACATCAGCTATTACTTGCAATTGCAAATCTAGTTATTATTCTTTTTCTTCCGTTTTCCGTCTCAACTTTGTCCATCAGTTTTCTCGGACACTACTGATCCAATCTTAACCAAACTTCACAGGATGATAGAACCCATTCCCAAGATATGCCTTCCAGTCTTGGAATTTTCATAATGTCGACCGGTGCCATGGCAATGGTAAAAAAGACGGGAAAACCAAAGTGCTCAGATTGGATGAAATTTTACAGGTAGTTTGCCTTACATGTGTAGAATTGAGTTCTGGTCTCCAAGACTTCAAAATGGCGACCGGTGCCATGGAAATGGTAAACAAGGGCGGGAAAATCAAAGTGCTCAGATTTGGATGAAATTTTACAGGAAGATTGCTTTGCATGTATAGAATTGACTTCTTGTGTCCAAGACCTCAAAATGGTGACCGGTGCCATGGAAATGGTTAAAAAGGCGGGAAAATCAAAGTGCTCAGATTTTGATGAAATCTTACAGGAAGCTTGCCTTGCATGTGTAGAATTGACTTCTGGTGTCCAAGACCTCAAAATGATGACCGGTGCCATGGAGGTAAAAAAGGCAGGAAAATTAATGTGCTCAGAATTGAATGAAATTTTACAAAAAGGTTGCCTTACATGTGTAGAATTGGCTTCTGGTGTCCAAGACTTCAAGATGGTGACCGATGCCATGGAAATGGTAAAAAAGGCGGGAAAATCAAAATGCTCAGAATTGGATGAAATTTTACAGGAAGGTTGCCTATTAAGTGTAGAATTTGGTTCCAGTGTCCAAGACTTCAAAATTGCGACCGTTGCCCTGGAAACGGTAAAAGGGCAGGAAAATCAAAATGCTCAGATTAGGATGAAATTTTTACAGGAAGGTTGCCTAGCAAGTGTAGAATTGGGTTCTGGTCTCCAAGACTTCAAAGTGTTGACCGTTGCCTATCCCAAGACGTGCATTCCAGCCTTGGAATTTTCAAAATGACTACCGGTGCCATGGAAATAGTAAAAAAGGCGGGAAAATCAAAGTGCTCAGAATTGGATGAAATTTTATAGGTAGGTTGCCTTACATGTGTAGAATTGACTTCTGGTATCCAAAACTTAAAAATGGCGACCGGTGCCATGGAAATGGTAAAAAAAGGCGGGAAAATCAAAGTGCTCAGAATTGGATGAAATTTCACAGTTAGGTTGCCTTACATGTGTAGAATTGACTTCTGGACTCCCAGACTTCAAAATGACTACCGGTGCCATGGAAATGGTAAAACAAGGCGGGAAAATCAAAGTGCTCAGAATTGGATGAAATTTTACAGGTAGGTTGCCTTACATGTGTAGAATTGACTTCTGGTTTCCAAGACACCAAAATGACTACCGGTGCCATCGAAATGGTAAAAAAAGCGGCAAAAATCAAATTGCTCAGAATTGGATGAAATTTTGTAGGTAGGTTGCCTTACATGTGGAGAATTGACGTCTGGTCTCCAAGACTTCAAAATGGCGACTAATGCCATGGAAATGGTAAAAAAGGCGGGAAATTCAATGTGCTCAGATTTAGATGAAATTTTACTGGAAGGTTGCCTTGCATGTGTAGAATTGACTTAGAGTGTGCAAGACCTAAAAGTCGTGGCCGGTGCCATGGCAATGGTAAATTAAGGCAGGAAAATCAATGTTCTGAGAATTGGATCAAATTTTATAAGAAGGTTGCCTTACATGTGTAGAATTGACTTCTGGTCTTCAAGACTTCAAGATTGCGACTGATGCCATGGACATGGTAAAAAAGGCAGGAAAATCAAAGTGCTCAGAATTGGATGAAATTCTATAGGAAGGTTGCCTAACAAGTGGAGAATTTGGTTCCGGTGTCCAAGACTTCAAAATGGCGACCTTGCCATGGAAAGGGTAAAAAGGCGGAAAATCCCAAGTGCTCAGAATTGCATGAAATTTGACAGGAAGGTTGTTTTAAATCTGTTGATCCCATTTAAAGCCTTTGAATTCTGATATGGGAGTTCGTTTGGGAGACTTCTTGTGTTTGCATCCAAACACAATTAATACTAGTTATTATTATTATACTTCATTATTTTCCTAGAATAATTTTGTCCACGCGAGTTCTCAGAGTTGCCTGAACAGAATCACAAGATACTTGGCGAACAGTTGGAACACCATGTGAAGTTATGGATGACGGTATAAAAATTTTCAAAATGGCCGCCATTTCCAAGATGGCCGCCATTTTACGTCAAAATTTCAACGTTGTCTGATTTCAAGGAAAATTTATTTGTAGGTAGATTTTGATGCTGCGACCAGGTAGGAATCATCGAATTGGCTGCCAGGGGCGACATTAGTTATTGCTTGCAATTGCAAATCTAGTTAAGGTCTTTCCCCTTTCCAAGGGAAAGACCTTTCTGTATTTCGTTTGATTATTCTTCTTCTTCTTCTTCTTTTCTGCCTCATTTTCAGAAAATGGGCTGGACATATCCTTTTGATATTTTTGCACAATAGTCAGGACCATGTCTGGTTGATAAAAAATTGGGAACGGTCGATAATCTTTTTTCGTTCACGAATTTTCGCCCAATGCCCGAAAAACCTTGTTATGGGATAAACTCAGAAACCATAAGAGATAGCTGAAGAAGTGTAACGGCAAAAATGTTTGTTAGTGTCTGACGGACCTTCGTTACATTTGGACTGAAACTCTACGGTGGACATGAGTTATGTCCCCGCAAAATTTCGTCACATCTTTGAATACGTTTTTCTCGAAAACGGTAAGAGATAGAAGCCTAGAACCTTTTCCATTCATCTTAGGTGATATGTGTTACATCTAAAAATGCTAAGGTCAAATGTCATTGGTCACTTTGAACTTTGACCTCAGACCTTGTTATTGGATTAACTCGGAAACCATAATAGATAGCTGATTAAATGTAATAGAGAAAATGTGTGTCTCGTTGAGATCTACATTTATTACATTTGTCCGAGATGATTGGACCAACCGTTTTGGGCCTATGGACCAAAAATCGATTTTTGATGTCCGAATTTGGGTTTTTTGTTAATAGCTCAAATACCATTGAAGATACAAACTTATGTTTAATACAAAAAATGTTCAGGTTCACGTGGCCTTCAAAATGGGGTCAAGATCAAAGGTCAAGGTCACACTCAAAAATCTTATTTCATGCTTAAGAATTAAACAAATGTATATATCAAGCTTTGAATGATGGTTAAAGCAATGAATCAATAATGAGAACATTATGACGCAATTTCTCGGAAAGACCTATCAATTGTTCTTCGAACAATTGACATAATAGTTATTATTCTTTTTCTTCCGCTTTCCGCCAAAAGTTTGTCCGACACATTTCTCGAAGACCGGTCGTCATAACTTAATGAAACTTTGTGGGATGGTAGATACCCACCCAAAGATGTGCAGTTGAGTCTTGGAATTTTTAAAATGGCCGCCGTTGCCATGGAAACACAAAAAAGGCGGGAAAATTAAAGGGCTCCGAATTGCATGAAATTAAAAGAAGGTTGCCTAGCATGCATAGAATTGATTTTTGGTCTTAAAATTTTCAAAATGGCGGCCGGTGCCATGGAAACGGAAAAAGGCGGGAAAATTCAATTGCTCAGAATTGGATGAAATTTTACAGAAAGGTTTCCTAACATGTGTAGAATTGGGTTTCGGTCTCCAAGACTTCAAAATGGCGACCGTTGCCATGGAAACTGAAAAAAGGCGAGAAAATACAAAGTGCTCAGAATTGAATGAAATTTGACAAGCAGGTTGTTTTAAATCTGTGAGTTTCATCTAAAGCCTTTGGATTCTGATATGGGAGTTCGTTTGGGAGACTTCCTGTGTTTGCATCCAAACACAATTAATACTAGTTATTAAGTCTCCCAAACGAAGTTTGGGGAGACTTATCGTTTTTACTCAATTCTTATTATTATGTCACCCCAGTCGGGACGAGATATTGTTATTCCTCCGTTTCTTATTATTATTATTATTATTATTATTATTATTATTATTATTAAGTCTCCCAAGCGAAGTTTGGGAGACTTATTGTTTTTGTTGCGTTTCTTATTATTATTATTATTCTTCCATCTTTCTTTCTTCTCGTCGCAATGAACTTGTCCGAAGCAGATCTCATAAACCATTAGACCTAGAAGTTTCAAAATTGGCATACTATTGATCCCATGTATCTACAGTCAGGTTCAAGATGGTTATCCATCCAAACTCCAAAATACACATATTTGATGGAAAATCCATCCAAATCAGTTGGATGGTTGAACCATCCAATTAATTTTAATGATATTGGATGGAATTTTCATCCAAATTTATTTTATAATATAGGATGGATTTTCCATCCAACTAATTTGAAAATAAAAAGATAGAGTTATCAAATTGAAAAAAATCAAACATCAGAATACTATCTGAAAATTTAAAATACCATCTTAATAATTCTAGATGTTATTGATGTACAATTCATTACCCTACAAATTCACGAAACTTTTTCAAAATTCAAGTTGAAAATTCAAGTTTCAAGATAAAAATAAATAGTATGACATGCCCCCTTGGCAAGTTTTAATCACAGTAATCATGGTAATGATGTTTGTGTCTGTAAGACACATATATTGCCCCCAAAAATACATGTTGAGGCTTCTGAATTGAAGCTTCAGCAAAGTACATGTTAAAGCAAGCCAATATGTGTAAGTTAAACAGTTTGCAAAAAAGAATCAAAAATTAAAATTAAAATCCTCGTGGAATGTATCTGTTTGAAAAACATGTAGTTAAAAAAAAGATGCTCTCAAGAGCATGTATCTATTGTCAAATAAACTTCAAAATTAAAGGGTCTCATTTTCAAACTATGCAAAGAAACCTTAAAGTTATATGGTACAGCATTTTACTTTTCCCCTACTGCTTGCACTCTAAGGGATGGATCTATAGGACACAATTTTAAAGAGAACTATTTAGCAAAAGTTTATTTCCATCTGTTCAAATGTTTCAGAAGAGAGAATCTTTGAGTGTACTCCACATTGATGACTTGAAAGCCATCTGTTTTGAAGGGAACAATGCATTTCAGATACATTAATTTTATGTTTGGTTCTAAATATCCCAGTTGTTTCAGAGGAAAAGATTTTTGAATGTTTTGAATGTTATAGAGCCAAATGTTCAGAAATGTCCCCTGCTAGCCCCCATTTTTGGACGAGAGACTGGCACAAAAGTAACAATACTTGATCAGGATCTCGTAAGTAACATTCATGCCATGTTTTGCTTGGACAGCTTGGTTCGCTAGATCCATTTCTTATTGAGTCAAAATGTTAAACCAGTACTCCATGTTGGATGATGGATTGGCATCAATGTAACAACATTTGGTCAGTACCTAATATATGTTTCCTTCAGACCCATTCTCTGTAAGAAAAACTATGTATGCATTTCCAATTGAGTACAATGCTTAACTTATAACATTTGATGAAGGATCGGCATATAAGTAACAACACTTTGTCAACACCTCATAAATAAAATTCATGCCATGTTTGGTTTAAACAAAGTTCACCACTGGGTGCCATTTTGGATGACGGATTGGCATCAATGTAAAGTAACAACACTTGGTCAGTATTTCGCAAGTATCGTTGATGCCACGTTTGTTTCCAATCCATTCGGCTGTTCTTCAGACAATCTTTGTATGCGCACTTCCCACAGGTCGAAAGTGAAAAAAAGTTCACAACCGGCAACCATGTCGGATGACGAATCGGCACAAAAGTAAGAACACTTGATGAACACCTAATAAGCATCATTAATGACAAGTTTGGTTCAGATCCATGCACTGGTTCTCAAGAAGTTCTTTGAAGCAGAGGCTTATGACGGACAACCAAAGGTGATGGAAAAGCTCACCCTAGCAGTTGCCAGGTGAGCTAATGATCTGCAAACTAAACACTTATACTTAAAGGAATTCAAAGATATATTATTGTTGGGTAGGTTTTTAAAAATATAAGTGGTCTTTGAGACTTTCATGAAATTTACTTGAATAGGAATTGAATAATTTGAAATCCATTTAGTGAAAATGTTGTCATACTTGTAAAAGATTATAAAAGTATGGTTGGTAGGTAGAATTAAAAAAAAAACAAGTGGTCTGTGAGACTATCAGGTATTTTATCAAAATTGGAATAGAACATTTTTGAAATTCAATTTCTTAAAATGTTTGTCCTGATCGAAACATTGTAAAAGTATGGTTGCTAAGTAGAATCCCTAAAATATATAAATGGTCTTTGCAGACTTTTAGGAAATTTACCAAACTTAAAATCATATTTTAGAATTCTAACTATTCAAAATTTCATTTTCTACCAAACACTAGCTGATAAAATAAAAAAAAATATGAGCCTTTGACATTTTGAGGAAATATACCAAAGTTCCGAAGGCTTAATACAAATATGCAAATAGTGACAGACGGACAGACGAAGGGTATAAGGATATCCCCAAATTTTCTTCGAAAGTGTGGGGTAAAACAAAACACACAAAAAATAGTATGTTTAACATTCTGTATTTTTCCAGAAATATGACCGAGATCAAAACCCCTATCATAGGTACCTCTTAAGATTACATCTTTGAACAAATAATCTATAAAATTAAAATTTTCTGGCATAAAAACTGTAGGACGTATAGTGCAGTTCAACTATGTATATTTTTTTTCTGAAAAGTATACCAAAATCAAAATCCTAACATAAGCCTCATAGCTACAACATATTTACAAGTGATCTGAAAAAAATGTTCTAACCATATACTCTTCTGGAGATGTTGAATTGACAAGTTGGTACTGCAATTAATAAATAGCGAAAAATGTCAAAGCTTACAATTTACAATGAGAGGATATGGAGTAAATGCATATGACTCATGCATATGACAAATATACACAGTAAAACCAAACAATGAAACATCGATTTTATTGTTTTTCTTCATCTCAAACCCACCATAAGGCCTTCAACAAACAACTTTGCTCATACATCAAAACAAGTTTAATCAGACAGCATTACCAGAGGTTAAAGCAGAATTCGTTACTTATTGTCAAACAACGCAACATCCATGTCGTTTTTACCCATGGATGCGGGATTTTTAACAATTAAAATTTACTGACAAAGTGTCCTTACAACCGCTGTCAATATTGTTTAGAAAAATTTATCCGCAGATTGCACGAAAATCAGAATCCTAACCAAAAGGCACATCTTCAATATATAAAATGATCTGCAAAATAAAAAAAAAATTGTAGCCTAAAACCTGTAAAAGGAGTGTAAATGGACAGGCCCTGATGAAGGACTGTTCATGGGTACCCAAATACAGGGAATGATGTAGGATTCTCAGATAGATGATACGTATGTAAACGTGGTGCTAGGTAGCACTTTCTTTAAGGACATCCGATGAGATTGTCAATATACTATATCCTATAAAGTCCATGTTGAACTGTGTTCCTTGCTGGTTGCCATGTTTCCTTTCAGATTTGAAAGAAATGAGCCATCTTTGTAAAGGACTAATTCATTCAGCATACACTTACAGTTGCTTCGATATTTTTACAGTAGATGTTGCTAATAGTGTTTTAATAGGATAAAACTATGTTGACACTGTAAAGATTGGTTTATCAAAGTATAATTTTCCTATTATGTTCAATGCAAAGCAATGATCCGTGACGGCAGTCATGTGTTTTTTTTGTTTTTTTGGTTTTTTTTTGTCAATCGTTCAAGTGAAGGACCTTCCATGCATTATTCCAATACAGCTAGTTTGATAAGCAGTTTCAGAGCAAATGATGGAAATGATGTTTTGTCCCGTATATAGTCCAACATTAAAGTATGGTCGATAACGGATGCCAAGTGATGCCTATAGCTCAGAGTGGCCCTTACTTATGTAAGGTGAACTTCAAAGTGTGAGCGTGTAATTTTTTAAAATGTCAGTCTGAAGATTCCATATTTTGAACTGTGAGTTCAAAGAGTATATAATCAAAAGATATAATTG
>MJUU01020581.1:38385-55534 GCA_002080025.1 Modiolus philippinarum
TTCCAAAATTTGTTAGCTAGAGGTAATTTTCTGACCATTATCTAACTTCTGTCCAATTTTGACACAATTCTAAGAAGATTCCAATGAAAAACTTGTGCAATTGTTGACGCCGATTTTGGATCGCTATGTCTCGCTTCTGCGACATTCGTCGCAGGCGAGACAGAAAGGACTCAAATTATAGATAGCATGAAAAAAAAATCTGCATGCCCAGATTTTCCTCAAGTCCTAAGCCCCCCTTTTCCCCCCAAAAAATCGAATAGATGCTTCTTTTTACAGCTGTACTGTTGAACTCAATGTAATTTACAGTAAAAAATTCTACCCCTCTGTCATTACTCAGAATATATCAATTACCCATCCCCATCCCCCCTTACAAATATATCGCATAAATATTGATGTGTTGCCATCTATTTTTAATCTTTATTTTCGGCGGTTTTCCATCCATTTCAGCATTTCATTTTGGATGGATTTTCCATCCACTTCATCAGTTCATTTTGGATCGGTTTTCCTTCCATTTTAAAAACTAAATTGGATGGACTGACCATCCAATTTTTTAAATTTGTTCATGCAGCTTGAAATGTTCTAGACGATCTGTCCACGATCTTAGCCTTGTGAAACGTTTGATCATTATATAATTGAAATGTAGTGATAGAAAAATTTCTTGGGCATCAAATGAATGTTGCTGTTTATATGAGAAAATTTTAGAAATGCTCGAAATTCAGATTTTCTGAAAGGTGGTCTCATTCCACAACACTGCGGTTTCCGCCATTTCACATCACACAATGACGATTAATTGTCACGTGACAAGGAATGATTCGTCACATGACATAGTTTCTATATTTTACAAAGGGAATTCCCGGAACTTTGATAACAACGGAGAAGAAATCAAGCAAAAACAGAATAAGTCTAGAAACCTTTAATTGGATGTATTTTCCATCCAAAACATGTGGATGGATTTCCATCCTAAACCTGACTGATCTAGGTGTGCAATCATTAAAAATTTTTCAAAAGGGGGTCCATTAAGGGTACTTTAGGGGGTATCAAAAAGGGGTGGGGTCGTCCTATAGTAACCCTATGGGAAATTGAAATTTTGAAAGTTTTCCACCATGTTTTTCACTGTTTCTGGAAAACTATTAACACTAGCTCCATGAAACTTCATCAGAAAGTTGGGAGTCATGTAAGAAAGGGTTACACAGCATTGGAAATTTAAAAATAACTACCGTTGCCATGGAAACCATACCAAAAATGGAAATTTTAGGAAAATAGTTGTTTCTGTTGATACTAGTATTTCAATTACAGCAATATGTATTACTTAGATTATAAGGGGAACCCCTGCCCAAATTTTCTTTGGAAAGAGATCTAAAATTGAATGTAATGAACAAAAGAGTATTTGGTTGCCATGGAAACAAAACCAAAAGCATATTTTTTTGGAAAATTAGGTTTTCTGATAAAAAACAAGGAATTTTGAGAAATACATATTACTTAGAATTATAAGGGGAACCCCTGCCCAAATTTTTTTTTTGGAAAGGGTCTGAAATTGTTTGCAATGGACAAAAGAGCACTTGGTTGCCATAGAAACAAAACTAGAAGCATATTTTTTGTTGAAAAATTGAGTTTTCTGATAAAAAAAAAGGAATTTTGAGAAATATGTATTAAATAGGTTATAAGGGGAACCCCTGCCCAAATTTTCTTTGGAAAGAGGTCTGAAATTGGATATAATGAACAAAAGAGTATTTGGTTGCCATGGAAACAAAACCAAAAGCATATTTTTTTTTGGAAAATTAGGTATTCTGATAAAAAAACAAGGAATTTTGAGAAATACGTATTACTTAGATTATAAGGGGAACCCCTGCCCAAATTTTTTTTTGGAAAGGGTCTGCAATTGTTTGCAATGAACACAAGAGCACTTGGTTGCCATGGAAACAAAACCAAAAGCATATTTTTTTTGGAAAATTAGGTTTTCTAATAAAAAACAAGGAATTTTGAGAAATACGTATTACTTAGATTATAAGGGGAACCCCTGCCCAAATTTTCTTTGGAAAGAGATCTGAAATTGGATGTAATGAACAAAAAGGTATTTGGTTGCCATGGAAGCAAAACCAGAAGCATATTTTTATTTGTTGAAAAATTGAGTTTTGCGATAAAAAAAGGAATTTTGAGAAATATGTATAATATAGGTTATAAGGGGAACTCCTGCCCAAATTTGTTTTGGAAAGGGTCTGAAATTTGGTGTAATGGACAAAAGAGCATTTGTTTGTCATAAAAACAAAACCAGAAGTTATTATTAGCATTATTATTTTTTTGTTAGTTTGAAAAATCAGGTTTTCTGATAAAAAAAGGAATTATGAGATATATGTATTACATAGTAATGAGGGGAACCCCTGCCCAAATTTTGTTCAAAAGGGAGTCTCATAATGCCTTGGTATCCGATATGGGAGTTCGTTTGCGAACGCAGTTATTACTTGTTATTATTATTATTATTCCAGCCAAAAGTTGTCCATGAAATTAGTCAGTGATGCATGATCAGAACTTCATGAAACTTGGCACAAAATTGGATCACCATTTGAAGATGTGCGTTTTATTATTTTATTTTCAAAATGACCGCCAATTCCAAGATGGCCGCCAAAATACGTCAAAATTTCAACCTTGTCGGATTTCAACTAAAATTAATTTCTAGGTAGATTTTGACACTGCGAAGAAGATTGAATCATCTAATTGGCTGCCAGGGGCGACATCAGCTATTGCTTGCAATTGCAAAACTTGTTTTTCTTGTCTTCTTCTTCCCTCTCCGCCAAAAATTTGTCCGACCATTTTCTCAAAGACTATTAGTCGGATCTTGACCAAACTTCACATGATGATAAACCCTTATCCCAAAAGATGCAATGGGGTCTTAGAATTTTCAAAATGGCACCGGTTGCCATGGAACCGGCAAAAAAGGCGGGAAAATTAAAGTGCTCCGAATTGGATGAAAATTTACAGGAAGGTTGCTTAGGACATGGGGAATAGGTTTCCGGTGTCCAAGACTTCCAAATGGCACCCGTTGCCATGGAAACAGCGAAAAAGGCGGGAAAATCAAAGTGCTCGGAATTGGATGAAAATTTATAGGAAGGTTGTTCAAGACATGAGGAATTGGTTTCTGGTCTCCAAGACTTCAAAATGGCAAGGTTGCCATGGAAAAAAGGCGGGAAAATTGAAAGTGTTCAGAATTGAATGAAACTCAACAGACAGGTTGCCTACGACATGTGGAAGTGATTTTAAGTCCCGAATTCTGATTTGGGAGTTCGTTTGGGAGACTTTTGTATCAGCACCCTGATAGAGTTATAAATTTTTATTATTATTCTTTTTCTTCCGTTTTCCGTCTTAAATTTGTCCATCAGTTTTCTCGGACATTACTGATCCAATCTTAACCAACTTCACAGGATGATAGAACCCAATCCCAAGATGTGCATTCCAGTCTTGGAATTTTCAAAATGGTACCCGGTGCCATGGAAATGGTAAAAAAAGGCGGGAAAATCTAAGTGCTCAGAATTGGATGAAAGTTTATGGATAGGTTGTCTAACATATGCAGAACTGACTTCTGGTCTATAAGACTTCAAAATGGCGCCCAGTGCCATGGAAATGGTAAAAAAAAGGGGAAAATCAAAGTGCTTAGAATTGGACGAAATTTTACAGGAAGGTTCCCTTATATGTGTAAAATTGACTTCTGGTCTCCAAGACTTCAAAATGGCGACCGGTGCCATGGAAATGGTAAAAAAGGCAGGAAAATCAAAGTGCTCAGAATTGGATGAAATTTTAAAGGGAGGTTGCCTAACAGGTGTAGAATTAACTTCTGGTCTCCAGGACTTCAAAATGGCGACTGGTGCTATGAAAATGGTAAAATAGGCCGGAAAATGAAAGTGCTCAGAAGTTGATTTAATATTACAAGGAGGTTGAGTAACATCTGTAGATTTGGCTTCTGGTCTCCAAGACTTCAAATTGGCGATTGGTGCCATGAAATTGGTAGAAATAGGCGGGAAAATCAAAGTGCTAAGAATTGGATGAAGTTTTACAGCAAGGTTGCCTAACATCTTTAGAATTGGCTTCTGGTCTCCAAGACTTCAAATTAGTTCCCGTTGCCAATGACATTAAAAAAAGGCGGGAAAATTCAAAGTGCTCAGAATTGAATAGAATTGGACAGGAAGGTTCCTTAGAATCTTTGGATCTCATCGAAAGCGTTTGAATTCTGATATGGGAGTTCTTTTTGGCAGACTCGGACACTATTGATCCAATCTTAACCAATTTTCAAACGATGATGGAACTCCAACCCAATTTGTGCATTCCAGTCTTGGAATTTTCGAAATGCCGACCGGTACCATGGAAATGATAAACAAGGCGGGGAAACCAAAGTGCTTAGAAAGGGATGAAATTTTACAGGAAGGTTACCTACATGTGTAGAATTGACTTCTGGTCTCCAAGACTTCAAAATGGCGACCGGTGCCATGGAAATGGTAAAAAAGGCGGGAAATTCAAAATGCTCAGAATTGGATGAAAATTTTACAAAAAGGTTGTTTATAAATCTTTGGATCACAACTGAAGCCTTAAGATTTCTGACATAGGAGTTCGTTTGGGAGACTTCTTGTGTTTGCATCCAAATACAACTGATACTAGTTAAGTCTCCCAAACGAAGTTGGGAGACTTATTGTTTTTGTTGCGTTTCTTATTATAATTATTCTTCTTTCTTTCTTCTCGTCCGGATGAACTTGTCCAGAGTAGATCTCGGAGACCTTTTTACCTAGAGCTTTGCAACTTTGTAGCATGTAAGCCCCATATATCTAGTTTTGCATTTTAGATTGTTGTCCATTAAGGGTACATTTGGGGGGGGGCTCAAATAGGGGTAAGGTCCTCCATGTTAACCCTATCGGAAAATGAAGTTTTGAATTTTTTTCACCCTTTTTTCACTGTATCTTGAAAACTAGTGACTGTACCTCCATGAAACTTCATAGGAAAGATGCTTTTCATGTAAGAAAGGGTCCCATGGGATTAGAAATTTCAAAATTAGACCAGTTGCCGTGGAAACCATACAAAAAAGTGAAATTTTGAGAAAACACATTTATTATTGATAATTGTATTTTCATTACAGCTATATGGATTATTTAGGTTATAAGGGGAACCCCTGCCCAAATTTTTTTTGAAACAAGGTATGAAATTCATTGTTATGGATAATGGAGCCTTTGGGTGCCATGGAAACCAAGTCAAAAAGCTATAATTTTTAGAAAAACGTGTTTCTGCTGTGTGTTATGTTTTGATTTCAACTATATGTATAAATTTAATTATAAGGGGAACCCCTGCTCAAATTTTTTTGAAAGGGGGTTTCATAATGCCCAGGAATCTGATATGGGAGTTCGTTTGGGAGACTTTTGTGTTTCGCTTGCGAACACAGTTATAACTTGTTATTATGTCGCCCCAGACGTAGTCGGGACGACATATTGTTATTCCTCCGTTTCTTATTATTAAGTCGCCGAAACATAGTTTGGCGACTTATTGTGTTTGCACCGTTTCTTATTATTAAGTCGCCCAAACAAAGTTTGGCGACTTATTGTTTTTGCTCCGTTTCTTATTATTAAGTCGCCCAAACGAAGTTTGTTTTTGATCCGTTTCTTATTAAGTCGCCCAAACGAAGTTTGGCGACTTATTGTTTTTGCTCCGTTTCTTATTATTATTATTACTATTATTATGAAGTCTCCCAAAACGGAGTTTGGGGAGACTTATTGTTTTACTACCGTTTCTTATTATTATTATTATTCTTATTATTATTATTCTTCCGACTTCTTCGCCACTGAACTTGTCCGGAAGTTTTCTCGGAGAATATTGGTCTGATCTTTATGAAACTTCACAGGATGATAGATACCCATTCCGCGGGGTGCACTTGGGTCTTGAAATTTTCAAAATGGCCGCCGTTGCCATGGAAATGGAAAAAAGGCGGGAAAATTGAAAGTGCTCCAAATTGAACGAAACTTCACAGGAAGGATGTATACAAATAGTAGAACACATTTTTTTTGGGCCAAAAAATTTCAAAATGGCTGCCGTTGCCATGGAAACGTAAAAAAGGCGGGAAAATTGAAAGTGCTCCAAATTGAACGAAACTTCACAGGAAGGATGTATACAAATAGTAGAACACATTTTTGGGCCCAAAAAAATTCAAAATGGCCGCCGTTGCCATGGAAACTGAAAAAGGCGGGAAAATTGAAAGTGCTCCGAATTGGATGAAATTTCACAGATTGGTTGTCAAGATTGTGCGGAGCTCAAATTAAAAGCTATCTCCTGTGTCAATGGGAGGTTTGGGAGACTTTTATGTTTGTATCCAAACATAGGAACCCTAGTTATTATTATTCTTCCTCTCTTTTCTTCCGCCGTGAACTTGTCCACCTGATTTCTCGGAGACCAATGGACCAATCTTTACCAAACTTCATGATAAGATGGAACCCCATGCCGAGATGTGCTTTTTGGTCTTGAAATTTTCAAAATGGCCGCCGTTGCCATAGAAACTGAAAAAAGGCGGGAAAATTAAAAGTGCTCCAAATTGCATGAAATTTTACAGGAAGGTTGTGTATGAAGTGTAGAACATATTTTAAGAATGAAAAAATTGTAAGGATGGCGATCCATGGGAGGTTTGGGCGACTTTTGTGTTTCGCTTTGGGAACACAGTTATTACTTGTTATTATTATGTCGCCCCACACGTAGTCGGGACGACATATTGTTATTCCTCCGTTTCTTATTATTATCATTATTATTATTATTCCAGCCAAAGTTTGTCCGGTCTATTACTCAGCGATGCATGATCAGAAGTTCATGAAACTTGACATAAAGTTGGATCACCATATGAAGTGTGCGTTTTAATATTTTTTTTTCAAAATGGCCGCCATTTCCAAGATGGCCGCCATTTTACGTCAAAATTTCAACTTTGTCGGATTTCAACGAAAATTGATTTCTAGGTAGATTTTGACGCTGCGAACAAGATGGAATCATCGAATTGGCTGCCAGGGGCGACATCAGCTATTGCTTGCAATTGCAAATCTAGTTATTATTCTTCTTTCCCTTTCTTCTCGTCGCAGTGAACTTGTCCGCGCAAAATCTCATAGACCATCAAACCTAGAGCTTTCAAATTTTGTATGATATTAGCCCCAGGTATCTAGATGTGCAATCATCAAACAATTTTCAAAAGGGGGTTCATTAAGGGTACTTTTGGGGTATCAAAAAGGGGTGGGGTCGTCCTATAGTGACCCTATGGGAAATTGAAATTTTGAAAGTTTTTCACCGTTTTTTTTCACTGTTTCTCAAAAACTATTAACACTAGCTCCATGAAACTTCATCAGAAAGGTGAGGATCATGTAAGAAAGGGTTCCACAGCATTGGGAATTTCAAAATAACTACCGTTGCCATGGAAATCATACCGAAAAATGGAAATTTTGGGAAAATAGTAGTTTCTGTTGATAATTGTATTTTAATTACAGCAATGTGTATTACTTAGGTTATAAGGGGAACCCCTGCCCAATTTTTTTTTGGAAAGGGTCTGAAATTTGGTGAAATGGACAAAAGAGCACTTTGTTGTCATGGAAACAAAACCAGAAAACTGTTTTTTGGTTGAAAAATTGAGTTTTCTGCCCAAAAAAAGGAATTTTGAGAAATATGTATTAAATAGGTAATAAGGGGAACCCCTGCCCAAATTTTCTTTGGAAAGAGATCTGAAATTGGATGTAATGGACAAAAGAGCATTTAGTTGCCATGGAAACAAAACCAAAAGCATATTTTTGGGGGAAAATCAGGTTTTCTGATAAAAAAGAAGGAATTTTGAGAAATATGTATTACATAGCTTATAAGGGGAACCCCTGTCCAATTTTTTTTTCGGAAAGGGTCTGAAATTGAGTGTAATGGACAAAAGAGCAGTTTGTTACCATGGAAACAAACCAGAAACGTATTTTTTGTTGAAAAATTGAGTTTTCTGACAAAAAAAGGAATTTTGAGAAATATGTATTAAATAGGTTATAAGGGGAACCCCTGCCCAAATTTTCTTTGGGAAGAGATCTGAAATTGGATGTAATGGACAAAAGAGCATTTGGTTGCCATGGAAACAAAACCAAAAGCATATTTTTTTGGGGAAAATCAGGTTTTCTGATAAAAAAGAAGGAATTTTGAGGAATATGTATTTCATAGCTTATAAGGGGAACCCCTGCCCAAATTTTTTTTGGAAAGGGTCTGATATCGGGTGTAATGGACAAAAGAGCAGTTTGTTACCATGGAAACAAAACCAGAAACGTATTTTTTTGTTGAAAAATTGAGTTTTCTGACAAAAAAAGGAATTTTGAGAAATATGTATTAAATAGGTTATAAGGGGAACCCCTGCCCAAATTTTTTTTGAAAGGGTCTGAAATTGGATTTAATGGACGAAAGAGCATTTGGTTGTCATAGAAGCAAAACCAGAAATTATTTTTTTTACATAGGTTATGAGGGGAAACCCCTACCCAAATTTTTTTCAAAAGGGAGTCTCGTAATGCCTTGGTATCCGATATGGGAGTTCGTTTGGGAGACTTTTGTGTTTCGCTTGCGAACACAGTTATTACTTGTTATTATTCTTCCTCTTTTTCTTCTTCTTCCGGCCATGAACTTGTCCCACCAAATACTCGGAGACCATTGGTCCAATCTTGATCAAACTTCAGAGGAAGACTGATCCCCATCCTAAGATGTGCATTCAAGTCTTGAAATTTTCAAAATGGCCGCCGTTGCCATGGAAACTCAAAAAAGGCGGGAAAATTAAAAGTGCTCCAAATTGCATGAAATTTTACAGAGAAGTTGTGTAGGAAGTGTGAAACATATTTAGAGGTGAAAAATTTTCAAAATGGTGGCCGTTGCCATGGAAACTGAAAAAAGGCGGGAAAATTGAAAGTGCTCCAAATCTCATGAAATTTGACAGGAAGGTTGGGTATGAAGTGCAGAACATATTTCTAGAATAAAAAAAAAATGTTAGGGTGGCGATCCATGGGAAGTTTGGGCGACTTTTGTGTTTCGCTTTGCGAACACAGTTATTACTTGTTATTATCCTTATTATTATTCTTCCTCTCTTTCTTCCGTCTGTGAACTTGTCCCACCAAATTCTCGGAGACCCTTGGTCCAATCTTAACCAAACTTCACAGCATGATGGAACCTGGTCCCAAGATGTGCATTTCAGTCTTGGAATTTTCAAAATCGCCGCTGTGCCATGGAAACTGAAAAAAGGCGGGAAAATTAAAAGTGCTCAAAATTGCATGAAATTTGACAGAAAGGTTGTGTATAAAGGGTAGAACATATTTTGAGGTGAAAAATTTTCAAAATGGCGGCCGTTGCCATGGAAACTGAAAAAAGGCGGGAAAATTAAAAGTGCTCCAAACCTCATGATATTTGATAGGAAGGTTGTGTATGAAGTGTAGAACATATTTTGAGAATAAATATTGTTAGGATGGCGATCCATGGGAGGTTTGGGCGACTTTTGTGTTTCGCTTTGCGAACACAGTTATTACTTGTTATTATTATTCTTCCTCTTCTTCTGCTTGCCGTAATCTTGTCCAACCAAATTCTCGGACACCGTTTTCCCAATCATCACCAAACTTCGCAGGAAGGTAAACCCCCAACCCGAGAGGTGCACTCAAGTGTCGGAATTTTCAAAATGGCCGCCGTTGCCATGGAAACAAAAAAGGCGGGAAAATTAAAAGTGCTCCGAATTGGATAAAATTTTACAGGAAGGTTGTTTAGGAAGTGGCGAAGATGTTTTTTTTATCTTTTACTCTTTTTAGTAGTCAGGATTTTTACAATTCCCCTACATCACCACCTGACTAGGATTTTTGGGGATGTACAGATAAATACAAAATCAATAACCAATCTTGACCACCTTTTTTTCATTTAGTGTTAACTGTACATAAAATTTTCAATATTAATTGATATATTTACACATTCATGCCCTCTCTCACACACACACACTTTCAAAAAGTTTACAATTGAAATTTTTTTTTATATTAGGCTACATCAAGAATATTAAAATAAAAAGTATCTTTAATTTATGGAATAAAAATATTTTGTAAAGGGGACCAAAAGTCTTCAAAAGAGAGAATCCTGTTATTTTTCTTTGCAACATAGAAATCATATGATTGATAACTTTTAATTCTTAACTTTAATCCTGTCAAATTTGGAATAGTTTCTTTCAGTTTACATTTATAAATATAGTTCTTAGCAATTATAAATATTAAATTGATAAATAAATGTTCTGAAAGAAAACCAAGGAAAATCTGTTGTTTATTAAATTCAGTATGAATGTAATGCAACTTGACCTTCTCTATGAATAATAACCATAAATGTTTCGTAACGGGACAATCAAAAAATAAATGCTCAATAGTTTCTTCATCTACATGGCAGAAAGTACATAATTTTGTGTCCTTTAATTTAATTTTGTACAAAAAAGAGTTCGTAGGTATGATTCTGTGTAGAAGTTTAAATTGAAAATTTTTAAGATAAGTATCTTTACATGATCTTTTAACTATGATAAAATATTTTGACCATTCAGGAATTTCTGTTCCAAATATTTCCTCCCATTTCAAAAATTTTTCAGTTGGAAGATGACAAATATTTTCAACTAAAATTCTATATACAAATTTCGCCTTTTTATTCATCATAATCTTTTCAAAAAATGTATCTTTTGGTATAACATTTTCAACAATGAAGATGTTTTGGGATAAAATTTTTCAAAATGGCGGCCGTTGCCATGGATACGGGAAAAAGGTGGGAAAATTGAAAGTGCTCAGAATTGAATGAAATTTTACAGGAAGGTTATGTAAGAAGTGGCGAACATGTTTTGAGGGCGAATTTTAATAAAAAGAGTGGCCGTTGCCATGGAAACTGGAAAAGGGGAGAAATTTGCCGCCGTTGCCATGGAAACAAAAAAAGGCGGGAAAATTAAAAGTGCGCCGAATTGGATGAAATTTTACAGGAAGGTTGTGCAAGAAGTGGTAAGCATGTTTTGATGCTCAAATTTTTCAAAATGGCGGTCGTTGCCATGGAAATTGAAAAAGGCAGGAAAATTAAAAGTGCTCAGAATTGAATGAAATTTTACAGGAAGGTTGTGTAAGAAGTGGCGAAAATGTTTTGATGGTGGATTTTAATAAAGAGAATAGCCATTGCCATGGAAACAATAAAAGGCGGGAAATTAAAAGTGCTCCGAATTGGATAAAATTTTAACATTAAACATATTTTATTTGCACAAAAAGATGCAAAAGGGATCGGACACAAGTTATTACAACATTAGAAACGTCCTCTCCCTTAGAAAATTATATACAGAAAACAATAATCAAAATGACGACTATTACATAAAGTTACAACAGTAAATATATGTATATAATTATTTATAAATGGTTTCAAATGAAAGAAAAATTCAAAATAAGAAAAAAATGATAACAAAGAAAGCAAAATAATAATCAATTAATCAAATAAGGAAAAAGCCAAATAAAACAACGAACTGAAGAGGAGTGGTGAAAACTGCTCAAAACATAAATTACTTTTATAACGTATTGAAACGGTGTGTTGCTCTTATGAAAGAGTGAACATTTTTGAAAATTTCAATGTTCTGGGCATATGTCAGATTACTGTCACCAGCGAATAGCAATTCAACAGATATGGCAAAATGTCTCAATTTATTAAATAAAACAAACCTATCTTCTTCATAAAAACAACATTCAAAAAAGTAATGTATGGCATCTTCATAGGGGTGACCGCAGGGACAAGCTGGATTAGGAATTATATTAACACGATGAAGATCAGCATTTAAGGAACTACACATGTTCCTTAATCTAGTGAGAATTATATTTATCTTTCTATCCCCAAAACTAAAGTATGTAGGTGGCTTACTGATTTGCAACTTAGTCTTTTTTTTAAAAATGTTGATATTTGGAGAGTCCCGAATGTCTTGACTAAGACGATTCCATTCTACAACGGTAGAAGGAGAAAAGGATCTTTTTGTTAATTCTAACCTGCAACTTGGTAAAATATAATTGGAACCATCACGTAAATTATAATTAGAATTTTCACTTACTAATGGTGGCATTAGTTCACATAGATACTCAGGAGCATGGTGTTTATGTATTGAATAAAATAAATTAAGCCTCCTAATTTTTCGTCTATCCGATAACTCTTCCCAGCCTGTTTCTGAATATATTGATTCACAACTAGCAAACTGTGGTAAACCTGTGACAATTCGACCGGCTTTCATTTGAAGCCTGTCTAATCTATCAGAATCTTGCTGACTACAACTTGACCATAGTTCACAAGCATATTCCATTGTTGGACGTATGAAAGTTAAGTAAATGCGAGATAAATAATCTCTACTCAGTACATACTTTATTTTTTTCAAAACATTTAATTTTTTACTAACAGATTCTATAATATTTTCTATGTGTGTATGAAATTTTCCATTACTGTCAAACGTTATTCCTAAATGTTTATGGAAGGGGACAAATTCTACTTGTTCGTCTTGAAAATTAAAAATAATATCATCAGGTATTGGATAATTGGAGAAAATCATTGCTTTAGTCTTCTGTGGATTGAAGTTAACAAGCCATTTATTGGACCAGTCAGATATAGTTTCTAAGTCGCTGTTCGTGACATCTTCAAGAGTGTAAGGACTAAGGCTGGCGTAGGAGAGTGAAGTGTCATCCGCAAATAATCTAGCTAAACTAATTAGATCATCTGCTATATCGTTAACATACAGTAGGAAAAGCAAGGGGCCTAATACTGATCCCTGAGGAACTCCAGCAGTAATTGGTTTTAAGGGAGAATGGGTGTTATTAATAAATACACTTTGCTGTCTATTAGATATATAACTTTGAAACCATTTAAGAAGATCGCCATTAATACCATATGCTTTTAGTTTAAGTAAAAGGTCTTCGTGCCATACTCTGTCAAAAGCTTTTGAAATGTCACAAAGTACTAAAGACGTGAAACACCGATCATCAAGAGCCATACAAATTCTATAATAAATTTCTATTAACTGGTGAACAGTAGAATGACCAGGAATAAATCCGGATTGAAATTTGTACAATAAATCATTAGATATCAAATAATTAAAAACTTCTTTAAACACTAATCTTTCAAAAACCTTACCAACTGCTGATAGTAAAGAAATGGGTCTATAATTTGAGGTAACAAGTTTGTCACCCTTTTTAGATAGGGGCATAACTGATGCCATTTTCCATTTTTCTGGAAACACTGATTTAGTCAATGATATATTGAACAACTTAGATAAAGGATAACATACAGAATCTTTAGTATGTTTCAACATATGATGACTAATTTGGTCCAAACCTGACGCTTTACCCAATTTTAAAATTTGAAGGACATCTCGTACTTGGCTTGGCGATACTTGAATAGAATTAATAGAGTTTTCGGTTCTAGGTGGAAAACTGGGCACATCGACGTAGGATGTATCTAATGTTGATATTGAACAAAAGTAGTCGTTGAGAAGGCAAGCCTTTTCGTAGTCATCGGTAATTAATTCACCGTTAGCATTATTTAATTGTGTAATGCACGAGTGTGTTCCACCCGACTTAACTAGCCTTTTAACTAGAGACCAATATGACCTTGAAGACTTATTTGAATATTCATCCAAAAGATTATTAACATTAAGATAAAATTGTTCCTTTGTAAATTTTTTCATATTGTTAACATGATTTCGTTGCTTTTTATATTTATTCAAATCAGAAATATTTTTTGAACGGCGAGCCTGTTTATGAAGTCGATCACGTTTTCTTATCTCCCTCCTTAATTCGGAGTTAAACCAAACTTTGTCATTTGGCCGAACTGTAATTTCCTTTTGCGGGACACTGTCTTTTACAAATTCTAAAAATTTATTAGTGAAGTTTAGACAGTTTTCATCCATGTCAAACTCAACAGACAGTATTGAATCCCAGTTAAATGTACTTATATCTTCATTGCATTTAACAAAGTCAGCATGCTTGTAGTCCCATATTACGTTTGTATGTATTCTTAAAATTACAAGGAACTTTAAGGTAAATAATAGTTGCATCGTGATCGCTATATTTTCTGTCAATCGGTAAAACATGAGCATCGTCAAAAGTGCAATTTTCTGACACTATAATAGGGTCTAATAAAGATTGACGAGTATCACATTTCCGGGTTGGTTCCGTTATCACATTTTGTAGACCATTTAGTCTCATTATGTTAAATATCTCATGAGACTTTTCAGTAAGAAGATCGACGTTGATGTCTCCAGTAATCAAAACATAAGGGGAATAATTAAGAGCATTTTCAATAGACTGATTGAAGTTAAGCCAAAAAGGGTGATTATCATTTGGTGGTCTATAAACAACACAAAGAAGTAATTTATAATTAGGGAAGGAAATTTCGAGCCAAATCAGTTCGCCTTCGAATTCTAAATCCCTACGACGTTCAGCATGAATATAGTTACTAGTATAAATTATTACGCCACCTCCCGACCTATTTCGATCTAGCCTGAAGGGTTCTTTAGTATAACCTTCTATAAATATGTCATCATGCTGAATACTTTCATCCAGGTGTGTTTCAGTTAAACATAAAATGTCTGCTTCATTACAAACACTTTCTACATAATCAGTTTTGTTGCGCATACTTCTTATGTTTAAATGAAAGACTGAAATTTCACCCATCAATGTAGGGCCAGGGTTTAATTCAATATCATTACTAAGTAAGATCATAAGTAAAATAATAATTGTTGAAGCTGGGTTCATCAGAAGTTCTTCAAAGTAAATAGAATAAATAGCTGTGTATATATATTTACTCTTTGCCACCATCATCAAAAATTCGTAAGATAAAAATCGACCATTTAGTCTGAAGAGCAACTTTTTGCATGTTAAAGAATATGCATTATAGTAGAAGTGACCTATCGAAATACGATATGCTTGAAAAATCATTACCCATTATCAAATACACAATCATCAATACATAAATAAGATAGAAAATTTTACAGAATGGTTGTGTAAGAAGTGGCGAAGATGTTTTGGGGATAAAATTTTTCAAAATGGCGGCCGTTGCCATGGATACGGGAAAAAGGCGGGAAAATTGAAAGTGCTTAGAATTGAATGAAATTTTACAGAAAGGTTATGTAAGAAGTGGCGAACATGTTTTCATGGAGAATTTTAATAAAAAGAGTGGCCGTTGCCATGGAAACGGGAAAGGGGGAGAAAGTAACCGCCGTTGCCATGGAAACAAAAAAAGGCGGGAAAATTAAAAGTGCTCAGAATTAAATGAAATTTTACAGGGAAGTTGTGTAAGAGGAGGCAGACATGTTTTAAGGTAAAATTTTTCAAAACGACGTCGGTTGCCATGGAAATGAGAAAAAGGCGGGAAAATTAAAAGTGCTCCGAATAAGATTAAACTTTACAGAAAGATTGTGTAAAGAATGGTGAACATAATTTTAGGACAATTTTTTTTCTAAATGGCTTCCGTTACCATGGAAACGGGTAAAAGGCGGGAAATAAAAGTTCTCCAATTTGCAGGAAATTAAAGATGATGTCGTAATTTCAGGGCATCTAATATGGGGGTGTTTGGGCGACTTCTGTGTTTGCATCCAAACACAATTATCACTTGTTATTATTATTCAGGTCTTTCACCACAAGTGAAAGACCTTATTGTATTTCTTCTGATTATTATTATTATTATTATTATTATTATTATTTTTCTTTCTTTTTCTGCCGCCCATAGCGAAAAAGTGTCGCGACATATCAATTCGATACTTGGTACACTTAATCGGCTTTGGAAGGGGACGAAGCCACTGACCCTGTGAAACCGATCTATTTTTAGTAACGGTGTATTGTCACAATTAAATGTATAGTCATGTCAAACATGGAGATATTCCGAACGCACCGTGTGTATGTTAAATAATCAGTTCCGTTTCCCTATTCCACCTTGCTCAAAATTCGTAATAAATACGTTTTTGGATGTCCAGATATAAGTGTTTGGAATTCAGTACCTAGTTCAATAACAGTGTAAGTTTTACATTATATTTTCATTATATTTGGATGAAGATTGATCTATTTAACGGTACTACACAACAGTTTATTGTGAATATCAGCTCTACATGTTGATTACATAATTTGCTATCAATATCGATTTTAACGGAATGTTCATCTCACACAGAAACGTACAACTATTGATTATAATTATATTTACAACTTTCAACAAAGTATTTAAAGTTTTTATGTATTATTTCCGTCTTAAAGAGGAAGATAAACAACCGTTATTCTTTTGCATAATTCGTATAAATATAGAATGTACGGCAACCAATTAGTGACATTTAAATACATCCAGATATAATTATGGAACACATATTCCGTGAGTTACAGCAATTAAACTGTATTCCTCCGTGACTATACCGGAACTCGATGTTTGATATTACACAGACACACGTCATATTTGTGTTTATTTATGCAAATTATTGTATATATAAATATGTTGACATTTTACTCGTGACTATGGTAGCTTAAGTGGACTTTAAATTCTCGCTATTTTGGACACATAACTTATGATTGTTAATTATTGTATTTTTCAGGTTTTTACCAATTGTTCACCGGCTAATTAAAATAGTTGATCCACACTGGGTTTTTATTTTGAATTGGGCCAACGAACTAGGTTAAGCTCGCTGAGTCCGGCATAAAAACACTTGGTTTCTTACTGTACCCGTACAGTAAAAACACTAGAACCAGCCTGAGTTCCAGACCTCATTTTGGACCACTGGTAGCACCGTTGCTGCTGCAGGCAACACAGTTACAGGACAGAAGACAACACCGTCACTCAACTACGGTAACACCGTTCCTGTTCCAGGCGACACAGCTACAACTGGATTAGACAACGTTCATCACAATGAGTGTTAATCAGACAGAAATGCCCAAGGAAGCCATTTCAACAGTTCCGGACACCAGGGTCCGGACACTTACAGAGAAAGGGCAAGAACAATATTTACAGACATGTGACAAACATCGTCAAGACATAGAGTATTTGTGGACAATGCTCGACTCCCTGCTTCAGGAAGCTGAAGACCCCCCCCACAGGACTACGAGATCAAAGAACCTTAGAACAAAATATAGCTAAAGCAAATAGCAGGTAC
>MJUU01020585.1:0-22586 GCA_002080025.1 Modiolus philippinarum
AAAATGTGATAAAAAAATTACTATTGAATCTCCATTTTAGTAATTACACATACACCGGTCAGTGCGAAACTTTCCTTTTACACATTATTTTGTTAAAAATGCTATGAAAATGAAAAAATGTGATGAAAAATTTCTTATGATTCTTTATTTTAGTCATTACAAATACACTGGTCAGTGTGAAATTTTCCTTTTACACATTATTCTGTTAAAAATGTCATGAAAATAAAAATATGTGATAAAAAAATTACTTATGATTCTTTATTTTAGTCATTACATATACACTGGTCAGTGCGAAACTTTCCTTTTACACATTATTTTGTTAAAAATTCCATGGAAATAATAAATTTGTGATAAAAAATTACTTTCTTTATTTTAGTCATTTATGGTTAAATTTTATAAAGTTTTAGTGTTGCAGAGACCGGTATAATACTAAATAGAGAAAAAGATCCCTTTCTTTCATATTTATGGTTAAATTTTATAAATTTTTAGTATTGCGGACACCGGTAGAATACTAAATAGAGAAAAAGCTCCCTTTCTTTTATATTTATGGTTAAATATTATAAAGTTTTAGTATTGCGGACACCGGTATAATACTAAGTAGAGAAAAAGCTCCTTTTCTTTAATATTTATGGTTAAATTTTATAGAATTTTATTATGCGGATAACGGTATAATACTAAATAGAGAAAAAGCTCCCTTTCTTTTATATTTATGGTTAAATTTTTTAAAGTTTTAGTATAGCGGACACCGGTATAATATTAAATACAGAAAACGCTCCTTTTCTTTTATTTTTATGGTTAAATTTCATAAAGTTTTAGTATTGCGGACACCGATATAATATTAAATACAGAAAATGCTCCCTTTATTTTATATTGATGGTTAAATTTTACCAAATTTAGTATTGTTGACAGCGGTATAAAATTAAATACAGAAAACACTCCATTTCTTTTATATTTTTGGTTTAATTTCATAAAGTTTTAGTATTGCGGACACCGGTATAATATTAAATACAGGAACGCCTCTTTTCTTTTATTTCTATGGTTAAATTATATAAAGTTTTAGTATTGCGGACACTGGTATAAAATAAGATAGAAAGAATATTTATTATTAAATTATGGAAAGTTTCAGTATAATCTAAATGTAATTTAAAAGTAATGTATCTTTTCTTAGGTAATTGTGGCTGATTTTGCAGCATCTTTCATTACTATATATCAGGACTTTTTTATTTAACTTTACTTATTTTTTTATTTATATTGTTTATTTCATTTATTATTATTTTTTTTTATTGATTTTTTTTTTTTTTTTTTTGCTGACAAAATTAAACAATTTTAAGTTTTTTTAGCCGACCCTATTATGATATTGTTACGGCAAAAGTGAAGACAGTTTAGTTTCCGAGAGAAAGATTGCAACACTGATGTCATAAATGCTGTTTAACATGGAAAACCGACTATTTTCTTTTGTCATAATTAACAGTTGTTTTATCTATATGTATCACATTGTAAATTACCAATTTACTTATGCTGTCAACTCTCGACTTTTATTGTCCGCTCATATTTTTTTCATTTCGAGTTCGTTTCATGAAAATATATAAGATTATTTAACCGACACGGTGCACGTTACACGTTACACGGTACACGATACACGGTACACGATACACGATTGAGAACTTTCTGTATCGTTCATCGTGCGAATCGTGTGCGCTCAACGTGTGAATCGTGTGCGTTCATCGTGTGAATCGTGTGCATGTGGTAGGGAATGTTGAACGTTTCCATCGCTGTACCACTACAAAAACTAAGGACGCATCAGGTGCTCCGGAAGGGTAAGCATGATCTGCCGCAATCGTGACCCCCGTCACAGTGAAAATCCGGGTTGTCAGTCAGGTAATTAACTCTGGATCTACCCAGAAATATTCTCATCTCTGAAATAGAAACATTGTACCGATTTGTCAAATCAAAATTTTGAATTCTACCTCTGGAAGAAAAAACCAACATTGTAACCTAAATATATTTGATAAAAAAACAGTAGAGACAACTTGTTTGGTGAAACGCCAATCTTCATACAGTATAAAGACCCCTTCTATATTCTTGATATAAAACATATAAAGTCCTCGAAATGAAGGCTAAATTTTTTTGTCCCTACCCGTTTCTCAATTTTCTAGTGGCAATCGAATTATGTTGCCATGGTTGTCCTTTTAACCTTTATTGCTATTTTATATTTTTTTGAATTGATTAATTTTTTCTCGTCTTGATATTCCTGAAATATTAATCCTTTAAATTTTTGCAGATTTAGCACTTTTGCAGAACCAAGCCTATCAAACTAAAATCTGCAATGAAAGTATTTATCTAGAATGGAGTTCACCAGACATTCTAGTCATGTTTGAAGACACCACTGCACTAATATGTTTGGTCTGTCACCATGCGTTCAACTGCCTGTTTTCCCGTAAACTTTGATGTTAAAGCGGTGAAGCCAATCCCATTAGATCAAAATTTGTTGTACTCCAGCCATTTTCATCATAATGAGAAAGAGGAAATAAGAGGAAACATCTACAATGGCTGAAAATTATAATTACATGCTATAATTTACCAGGGTAAAACACATGAAAAATATAAATAAGACAAAAGACAAACGTAAACAACGATAGGAACTCGGGACAGCCGCACTTGGTACCGGCACTAGCAAAAGCCAGAAATAGGGCGAAACCGGTTTTTGGGTACCCAAACCTCCCCTTTATATGTCCCGTTTTCCTATAGTAAAATAAACATACGAATAAAACCCAATACAGTTAGACTACTAATACATGCATTGCAAAAATGGGGAAATGAAATCTTGATAAAAAAAACTTATAAGAGGAAGAGTTGACGGAGTATGAAATTTTACATTTTTAATCACATATTATGTCATAATGTGATAGCTTTCAAATGATTTTACTGGACCATAATCAAAGTCAACTCGTCTCTGACTTGTTTATGGTAATTTCAAATAGAATAATATAACGTTTCCAAAGTTCATTGACAATGAACGTCAATATTGCAAAATTGTAATGACATCTTAAGAAAACACAAGTCGTGTAAAGGTTTTGATGTTGGCCTTTCTTATATTCTGAATTCTGCTATGTATATATAGGCCTATAAGTCTTGAAATTTGACGGTAAGATCTCAAGGTAAAATTACAAGTTTCAAATGTTTTTCACACGGTAAAAATATTATTTCTAGAAGCTATTTTTTCGAATAAAAATTTGTTCCGCTTTGATAATTCTTTGAAAAACTTACTGGCATTTTTATTTACATTTAACTACACTCTTTTATTTATTTTTCTTTTGACATTGATGCTGTCTTCAACTAATTATGTGATATGAGCAAAGTTCTTTGTTGAAGGCCTCATGGCAATTTCAAGATGAAGAAAAATAATGAAAGCGTTGTTCCATTGCTTTGTTTTACCATGTATTTTTAGAGACTTTGTCTCGTGTGCATATACTTCATATCCCTTCATTGCTTATTGCTGTTCCCTGCCTATGTAGTTTACGCGTGGCATTCGGTATACTGTGAATGAAAAGTCCAGTTTAGTCGGAGTTGGTGTTTGTTAGTCCGGTTATAAATTCTTGATATACTACTGAATATAATTGCAGAGATATGCCAATGGGGTCTGAATGTCTCGTCATGTTATCGCGAGAATTCACGATGAAATATAATTCGAAAACGTTTCTTGCCATAAAAAGACGTCTGAGGATTATTGCATTCAAATTCTGGCTTGAAACGTCATATATTTATGTGAAATTGTAATGTTGAGGAAAAATTAATGTACACGAAAAGTTAATAATGAACGAGACTTACAGAACAAATATTTCTGTATTGAGCAAAAGACGATTTGATTTAATTGTGTGCCATTTCCAGTTGTAAAATCAACAGACTTGCTTAGTACCGCTTACAGTGAAGGTTTAAATGAAAAGGCAACTAGGAAAGGCTCTTATTCTAAAATCTCTGGTTAATTTGGATCTAGAAGCGTCTAAATTGAACTATTTTGGACCAGTTGGTTTCCTAAAAACAAATTTAAAGAACAACTAGGGCAACATGGCCACAAAAGCTATTTCAATACAATTTCTTTTTCTCTTTTTTAGATCATGTAAAAAGATTAATGTCATCCACAAAAAAAACAAACCAACTTAAACATTGTATAAGAGACAGTCCATTCCATTGGCCTTCTTAAAGTATATTGTTTCGACCAGGTACTTATTATATCTGTTTACTTGTTGGAAATTAATCATTGCGTTATGTGATGCCTCAGCTGGAATTTGAACTTCTAAAAATAACTGCGATGTTTTCATGTTAATTCTTTTGTTGTAATGCTCGACAATATAGACTTTCCTGATTGTTGTCTCTCTGTTTGACTCTTTTTATTACACGAAATGATTTAAGATCATGTAACACTTCTGTAATGAATGGACTTTTAATTATATACAGCATATAATGCTAATATGCAGAAAATGAATTCACAGTAACTTCGGTTTTTAGTTATTTGTTACCACTGGGTCGATTCCTCTGCTAGTGGACTGTTAGCCCCTGAAATTCACCGAAAGCCGATTCTATTTGGAACCTTGCAATATCTGATTTTTTGTAAATTTTGTTGAAACTAAGGAGTATCACCCTCATGCAAACCTCTGTCCTAAGCTGATTTTAATTTTATTCCTCCATTTTAACATCTTTGAAATACATGTAACACCTAAACCTAGATGTGCCAAATTTAAGAAATGTGATGGCAGTATTTTATTCTTTCTTTTGTGTGTGTGTGTGTGTGTGTGTGTGTGTGTGTGTGTTTTCATATTGATCAAATCAAAGATGTCAATTCTGATCTGTGAAATACAGAACATCGTTACGAACTATGAAATCATTTATATACAATTTAAGGGTGGAAATCCCAACCTTTTTCGTCATTGTTCTATTCTATCTTATTAGGATTTTCCAAGAGTAGGAAAAATATATATGTTTTAGTAATTGGGATTACAACTTGACCTCAACTTGATTTTTCGTTCAACGTGGGGATTTGGACATCCCCCTGTTAAATGCCAAAATCAAATTATCTTGAATAATATTGTCGATTCAATAAATGTGTCCCTACCTGATCTTCTTGACCAATCAAATGCAGTGACGTTTTGACTGATGCATTGATTGATTGATTCCATATCAATAAGTGGCAGTTCCTTTGTAAAAAGATGACAAAGTGATACAATAGTTCGTCAGTTTCCGTCTATATTTAATGACAATATGTTTTCTTTAACACAGAAGCTAACAAAAGATATACACGTCACCAACTCACGGTGGGGATCGGTTCTAAGACAATGTGAAACATTATCGGTAAAAACATAGAACGAGACTTTATTTCGAAATCAATTTCGCGCTTCCTGCTTACAAACTTTCATAAGACCGATCGTGTATGACATAATTTAAATAAACAAAGTTTGTACGACAGTTATATGCAGTGATGATAGGTGTAACACTGAAAGATTAGTCTATTCCAATAAATACTGAAATGAAAGAATCGTAAACTGTTTCTTATATTTCCTTTAAGACCAGTTTAAAGTCTTTAAATGTATCCATCATTACCGGAATAGAGTAAAAACTTCAGGATTTTAGGTTATGCAATAACAAGGTTTAATTATCTAAAATTTGTTGATGGCGCAGTTCTAGGGAAAAGAGGTACTAGTCCGATTGAAGATGTAAAAAGAAAGTATATGAGACAGTATTGGTAAAATTGTTAAAAGGTTAATTGGTCCTTGATATGATGCAGAATATTTGTAAGCCATACTGGAGGGCTGTTGCAAAGCTAGAAAACGTAAGAACAAGCACGAACAGCTATATAGATAGAAGGTTCTGACAATTTTCATGGCGCAACAATGGTATTCTTGGCAAACGTCAAACATAATTGACATCATAATTCAATTTCAATCAGTAGAGTAGCCGAGAACAACATTCTGTCTAGAGGGTATAAAAATATTTCTTACGTCATTCCGGAAAGTGAAAGTAGAACAGAAATCTTAGAAATTGCTGTGAATGAGTGTCCATTGTACAAGAGAATTGGACCTCTTATAAATTTACATTAAAAGTAACTAAAAAGCCAAGACCTTTATCATTTCTACTGCAGTGTCGAAAACAATTGTTGTTTAAGATTTACTTGCCAGCTGAATCTATTTCTTGCTGATTGTGGATGGTAGTATATAGGTAATTAACACTTTTGTAAGGATGGTATTTTGCATCAGAACCCTTATGTCCTTACAATCTCCAGTCTCCAGAATCTACCTCATTTGAACACATACACCCAAAAACCTCACGGATGATGGAGGTTAAGAGGGGTCTTCTTTAATGATTCCCCAATATCAGTTGCCATTCACTGTCTTCGACATTGACTTGAGTTGGCTATAAAGGATGGATTTAAAAAAAAAGAAACATTTCGTTTGCTACTGTATGTTGTCTACGAAGGAAGCCCAAAAAAGGAAAGGGCCCAATCGAGTACGTGACATAAAAATGAAACAAAGTTAACACTACCAATCGGAGCTGGAAGAACTTGATGGATTGCTCATAAGACAACATCATTGGCTGCATATTTTAAAGGGTATCAGGATTTAATATTGAATCTTTCAAACTTGCACCAGATTACCAAAAAGCAGAGGACTTCACAAAATGGTGACCAACAGGAAATGATTTTAATTATTTCCTTGCTAAAGGTATATAACAATATTTTAATATAGGCACATGATAAATCAGTAAGCTACGGTAAAATTTACCACAATTAAATAAAAATAAAATGAAAAAGATTGAATAAAATATAAAATAAAGACTGCTGCTAAACATGATAATAGAGAGGTATATTTTTAAAAATCTTGACTAGGTTTTAAAACAAAAAAAAATTAGATGGAAAATTAAATGTATAACGCTGATTATAAAAAAAAGATTTTTTGTCATTTCCGACATTTCCGCTAATCCTTGTTCTTTGAATAAATTATATATGTAGCTTTCATTATGGATATTTTTGTTTAAATAATTAATGTAAAGAGACCCATTTAGATTAATTCATGAACAGAAATGGCGGAAACTTTCCTTGAGCAACTATTTCTTTTTAAAATAATACTTTAATATTCCTATACATGAAAAATTTAAAAGTCATTAAATGTTATATGGAACTAATGTTTGACAGTGTAATCTTCCCTATGCAAGTAACGATATCCAATTCCAAAAAAAAAATGATTTTAAATGCCAATAGAAACAAATATGACTGAAATTTTTCGAATTTTGACACCTTAAACGTTTGAATCGATAGTCCCACGTTCTCAGAGGATATGACATTTGTAGACATTTACTTAAGCCTACTGATATCAGTTTCAAGTGTCGTATATTCTCATACGATCATGAAAAAAAAACTTAAACAGATTCATTCCCTTGCGAAAAAATTTCAGTTGGAACTGTGATTCTAGATTAATTTTTTACTAATAACTGACAGAAATGAACATTTTGTCAACTGTCTGCGAACTTTTGAGAGCAATAGCCGTTCAGTTGCTACCAAACACAACAACAATGTGAGTTTGTAAGCCATAAAACCGGTTTGACTCTCCATTTCTTTGGAAAAAAGTTGCAGTTGCCAATTATTCTGTCGCTTTTGCTCTTACATTGTCTTTTTTGCATTTGGGTTTAGGATTTTGACAATTCTGTTCGGTAAGTTTGATGTTACCCTCAATTACGGTTGCAGCAACCGCACATACCAGAGAGTACCAATTGAAACTTTCACGATAACTGCGGTCCAGTATTTTGCACATACGCTCATATGCCTTTGAGTGGGTAAACTGCAACGTCATAATATGTGTGTCGTCTTGATTAATTGTCCGACGTCATTTTTGCGGGAACTGTTATCATTTTCAACTCAAAATCGTAGGTCCGCAGTTATCGTGAAAGGGGGTCTATAGCACCAGATAAATAACAAAATACCGTAGTTACTGTCAATTTAGTTTCTGCATATCAACAATACCACAATGTATGTCTCTTCAGTGCAGATCAAATTAAAATATTTGGAAGAACATAAACCAAAACTTGTAAAATCTGAAAGAGTACAAATAACCAAAAACATCTAAATGGAAAGCCAAAGGAGCGCGAAGGACAGAGTCATACAAGAGGGAGATACTCCTTAGTTTTAAGCAAAATTTTCCTTAAATTAAGATAAGTGAGTATAACGGTTGAAGCACTAGCCAACGGCAGAGGACATTTTTAACAACATAAGTTTATTTAATAGCACCAGACTGAAATTTCAGCACTGTAACCGCTTTAACCTTGAAAAAGCAACAGCACAAGTCTTAGAGGTAAAGGTCTCTGTAGGGTATTAGTTTCCTGTTACAGAATTTTGTTAAATTTTCTGTGTTGAAAAATAATTGATGTATATTTAAAGATAAAAATAATATTTGTTGGTCACATTTCATCTCAGCGCAAAAGAATTAAATTAAAAATTCAAAAATAGGGTCACCAATGAAAAAGTGAGATACATCGAGAACATAATTTTTCTTGTGTGTCTTTAAGATATACTTCCAACAAATTATATCACTGGCATAGAAAATACAAATATCTGTTTCCTTTAAATAACAAAATACCGAATATACTGTTAATTTATTTTCTGCATATGCGCATTTCGACAAATTATGTCTCATAAGTGCAGATCACACCAAAACATTTGGAAATCCATTAACCGAAACATGTGTAAAACCTGATAAAGAACAAAAAACCAAAAGGATATAATTGGAAAGCCAAATTTCAGCTAAGGACAGAGCTATGCATGAGGGAGATACCCCTTATTTTTAAACAAATTTTGTAAAATTTAGACATTGCAAAATTCAATAAATTCGGTTTTCGGGTCAGCACCGAAGTACTGACTACTGAGTTGATGAATACACTCGGGGACTAACAGTCCACCAGCAGAGGAATCGGCCCAGTGGTAATAAATAACAAAATACCGAAGCTACTGTTAATTTATCTTCTGCATATGTGCATTTCGACAACTTATGTCTCATCAGTGTAGATCAAACCAAAACACTCGGACGTCCATTAGCTGATGTGGAGGAGACAACAAAGTACCGAAGTTACTGTGAATTTAGTTATACTGTGAATTTAGTTTTAGCTTGACACATCATATATTTAAGTGAAAATACAATTTTGGGGTATAATTTATGTACCCCGAAAGTTAAAAAATGAACCAGGCCCTATTGCCGAACTTAGTGTTACCAAAGGTTAAGTTTCCCCACAAATATTTCTGTATTTCTCAAAAGACGATTTGATTGAATTGTCTGCCATTTCCAGTTCTAAAATTAACAGACTCTAGCTAAGTTCCGCTTACAATGAAGGTTTTAATGAAAAAGCAACTAGGAAAGACTCTTATTCTAAACATCTCTGAAAAATTTGGATCTAGAAGCGTCTAAATGGAATAATTTTCGACCATTTGCTTTCCCAAAAACAAATTTAAAGAACGACAAAGTCCATATGGCCTCAAAAGCGAATTAAATACGATTTCTGTTTCTCTTTTTTAGATCATGTTAACAAAAATAATGTCATCCACGAAATACGAACAGAAAAAGTTGATTTACCGACTTAAAGTATAATTAATTCGACCAGGTACTAATTATATCTGTTTACTTGTTAGAAATTGGACCGTACGCTTTATGATGTCTCAACTGGAATTTGAACTATTCCAAAATAACTGCGTTGTTTTTATGTTAAATTCTGTTGTAATATTCGACCAAATAGTCTTTACTAATTGTTATATCTCTGTTCCACTATTTTTATGCTACTAAGTGATTTAAAATCACGAGACTCTTCTGTTATGAATGGTCATTTTATAACATGAATATCATGTCTTCCCTTTTCTAACGATACAACTTTATTCCTCCATATGAATACACATGTATCTTTGCAATTACAGCTAAACCTAAAACATTTACATGTAATAAATACCGAGTACAATAAGATGTATTTGAAACTTAGAACTTTATTTGGGACTTCTGAAATTAATTTCATTATAATGAGCATGAAATCGTTTGAAATCTAAACCAAAGCAAGAAACCACAATAAAAATAAATAAATAGAAAAAAAATAAATAAAAACAAAACAAAACACATGCACCTTACATGAATTGTTGGGTAGGATATCATTCCTGTGAATCATTTATTCATTTTACAGTAATGACATTTATTTAGTTTGTGGTCCCAATCATTACCGTGTTAATTTTTTCGTTTGGTATCAAGTGCTCCGGGTAAGCATGTTCTACCTCACATGTGCCATCCGCCACACTGCAAATGAAAAGTATGGTTTTCTGATAGTCTGTAATTGTGAGTTCGATAATAAACTCTCGATCAAAGCAAAGAAGTCAATTTTCATCTGTGTAATACAAAGCATTATCACGAACTATCAAATCATTTATATACAACTCAGGGATAAGATTAGAAATTGTATATTTCTAATTGTATATTAGAAATCACAACCTTTTTCATTATGATTCTTTTCTTCTTGTGAGAGTATGGAATACTTCTAGGTTTTTCCAAGAGTAGGAAAATATATACAGTAGAATTTCGATGGCTCGAACTGCAATAACTCGAACACCATGGATGCCTCGAAGCCATTTTGGTCCCTTGGTTCAAATTTAAACAAAGTTCAACCTCGATATCTCGAACACCCCTGTAACTAAAACTGTTTTCATCGGTCCCTTGGGTGTTCGAGCCATTGAAGTTCCACTGTATATTTTTTATTCATCGGGATCACACCGTGATCTCAACTTGATTATCCTAAAAACGTTGGGAATCGGACATCACCCCAGTTGAATGCCATAATCAAATTACTTTTAATAATAAGACATTGTGAAACATTATTGATAAAATCAAAGCTCATTGTTGAAGGCCTAATGATGACTTCAAGATGAAGAACAACAATAAAAGCGTTTTTACCGTGTATTTGTAGAGACTTTGTCTCATGTGCATTTACTCCATATTCTTTCAATCACCATTTACTCTGCGTCTATTTCTTGCCCATTATGGATGGTAGTATTTAGGGGATAAACAAGAGTCTATTTACATCCACATCTGTAAAACTGGCATTTTGCCTCAAAACTCTGTGTCGTTACCATCTTTGAACACATACACCCACAGTATTGTAAATTGTATTGAGCATCGCTAAGGGAGCCTTTTTGTTGACATGTTAGCAGGAAAATTTTGCCACGGAACCCTTAATATGATGAAAAAGAGCGATTATATTTTTTACAAAGATTCCCCAAAATCATTGCATTCAATGTTTTCGAAATCGATGGCGTTTGCAATAATGAATAAATTCTAAAAAAATAAACAATACCTATGGTATTGTACTTTTTCTATAAAGAAATTCCAAAACAAAGAAAAGGGGTCGAAACGGGTACTTAACATAATAAATAAAAAACAAGTTTATACTATCAACCGGACATGGAGGAATTTGATGATGGTTGCTCATATGACATCATAATTTTTAAAGGTATCATGATTTAATGCTGAATTTTTCATTTTTCAAATTTACCAAAACGCAGAGGGCTTTACAAATTGGTGACCAACAGGAAATGCTTATATTCTTCCGTCGCTTAAAATATGTAACAAATTTGGATACATTAACATAGTCTTCACACTATAAAGCATAAGCCCAAGTAAAATTAGGAACATTAAAATAGATAAGAAAATATAATGAAATATAAATAAATACTGATGGATATGGAGTCTCTAAAAATACATGATAAAACAAGCAAAGGAAAAACGCTTTTATTGTTGTTCTTCATCTTGAAGTCACCATGACCATGCATCTAATGAAAGAGAGGTATTAAAGAATATATTCGAAAATCTGAGTAGAGTTTAAAACAAAGAAAATGAAACGAAATATCAGATGCGCAACACTATATATGAAAAAAAAAATGAAATGTTTGTCATTTCCGTTAATCATTTCTTATTTGACTAAAAGTATGATGATAGCTTTCCTTATGTATATTTTTGTTTAAATAATTAATGAAAGGAGACCCATATAAATTTATTCATGAACAGATATGGTTGAAACTTTCCTTGAGCAACCGTTATTACTGGAATGAACTTTTTGAAAATAGCACTTTAATATTCTGATACACGATATGAAAATTGAAAATCTTTCAATGTTATATGAAACTTATGTTGACAATATCATCTTCTATATGCAAATAACCATATCCTAATACAAAAATCATTTTAAATGTCAATTGTAAGAAATATAACTCAATTTTTTCGACCTTAATAAATTCTAGTTGATAGTCCCACGTTCCAAAAGGATATGACATTCGTCGACGATTAATAAAGCCTACAGATATCATTTCAATTGTCGTATATTCCCATACGATCATGAAAAACAAACTTAAAATAAATCAGTCCCTTGTGAAAAAAATAAAGATTAAGTTAATTTTGAATGTTGTAATTTTTGTTTCTGTGCTTTGTATCTGTCTAACGTCATTGTTTTTTGTGTCTAACGTTATTGTTTTCTGTGTTCTCGTTTTGGTCCTGTCTTTGGAATTCGATTTTTGTAAATTTCACTCCTTTGTTCCTTCGGTATTCTACTGCCGTTGTTTTAGAACTGTGATTCAATATTTGTTTTGAACTTTATTACTTAGATGAACATTTTTTTCCCGCCGTGTACGAACTTTAACAGCAATTTCTGTTCATTTGCTACCGGACATTACCGCAATAGAAAGGAAGGGGAGGTTGCGCGCCATAAAACTGGTTTAACCCACTATTTCTTTTGAATTGCCTTACTAAGTCAGGACAATTTTTGTTGACAATTATTCTAGTGGTTTCGCACATACATTGTCTTTTTGCCCTTTTTATTTCGGATTTTGACAATCTGTGAGGCAAATTAGATATTACCCTCGGTTATTGTTGTTACAACCGCAAACCCAAGAGAGTACTGTAAACACCAGATAGGTTAGTATTACGGTTGGAGCAACAGCTAACGAAAGAGAACATTGTTAACACTGGAAATTATTTTATACCACCGGACTGTAATCTCAACATTGTAGCCCCTATTTCCTTGATTTTTCACCAGCACCAAGGTCCTGACGCTTAAGGTGTCTGCTAGGTATTGGTTTCTTGTTGTAGAATTTTGTGAAATTTTCTGTGCAAATACATAATTAATTTATTTTTAAAGATATTGGATAAAATGTTGGGATCACCGCTCATTTAATCTTGAAATTTAACATAGAATTGATTATATATAAGGGGAAAGCTTAACATATAGATTTGTTTATATTTTAAAAGTTTTTAAATAGTTATATATGATTTCATATAAAAATAGACGCCAAGGGTCAACGTTTAAAAAAGAGAAATAAATTAGAAAACGTGAATTTTTCTAGTGATTTCTATATAAAATGCTTTCATCGAATGATCATCCTTTCATAATATCTTCAGCTATAGATATACATATATATTGTGTTATAGTCCATCCTTTCCGTCTGAAAATGATGCAAAAGAATGTTTCGTATGAAATCTAAATGAACAAATATTTCACAAAAACAGTGGAATTAACTTCGGAGGCACCTTAAAGATGAATCCCTATATTGTTAATGCGCATTTAGTACCGCAGCGTTATTTGTGGCGTTTTCGTTTATGATGTCGGAATATAGACCATATCCAGGTTCTGGTATTCAGATTCACCATGTGTTGTTTGTCCACCCTACGTCATAAACGTTTCCGCCCCATGTGACGAAGAATGTACTTCAACAGCAAAGCTTCATGACGTGTCAGGCTTTTTGACGTCATGTTTTCTATACTGTGACGTGGTCTGGTATATCCTGATACTAAAGCTCGAATATAGTCTAATGGCACGTCTGGAAAGGGTAGGACTGATGACCGTCGAGATTCATGTAACGTTTTTGTTTTACAATGTATAATATAGCGCTTTTACTGTACATCCTTTTCAGTCATCATTGAATGTAAATAAGAAGGAAAATTCAGAATAAAATAAAACATATTAAAAATATTTAGACAAAAATATATGTGGAATTTAGAATGTTTATGTCCCGGCGATAAAAAGTCGGATACTAAATTGTTAAATTTCGCCGAGTCAGAACGATAGTGTCGTTTATCTGCTCGTTCGCTGACTTAAAGGAAACATTATGACCGCTCAAATCTGTTCTGAAAGTAGTGGCTTGATATTTGTCTGAATAAAACGCCACATTATTGAGCAAAAAAAAAATGCACATTGATTTCGTGAAAAAAAAATAAATACAAAAAAAAACACAGTAGTTTATAGAATAGCGTTTTTGTTTTCGTTCTTTCTAACCTGATTTTCATTGTGGTTTTTTAGCTCACCTGGCCTGAAAGGTCATGTGAGCTTTTGCCATTACTTTGCGTCCGTCGTCCGTCCGTCCGTCGACAATTTAAAAAATTTTCTCCTCTGAAACTGCTGAGCCAATTGTAACCAAACTTAGCCTGAAGCATCACCAGGATATGCAGTTTTAAAATTATGTGTTCGATTAGTGGGCTGGTCAAACAACATGGCCGCCATTGCTAAAAATAGAACATAGGGGTAAATTGCAGTTTTTGGCCAAAAACTCGAAAACCGTTACAGAAATCAAAAATCTTACATTGATTAGCATGACGAAATCTACCTTCGTGCAATTTTGAAGAAAATATGAAAACCCGTCTCGGAGTTATAGCCCCTTTTCCGTAGAATTTTCAAAATTTTTGATTTTTTTTTTATTTCAAAAAGTGTAACAGATAGAGGTCAAGTGTAATTGCAAAAAGGTTCAGCATATCCTGAAATTTTGAACAAAAAATACAAAAACCCTTATAGGAGTTATTGCACTTTTTTCACAGAATTTTCAATATTTTCATATTTTTTGTTTTTTATTTCCGAAACTGTGGAAGATGAAGGTTATGTGTAAATTGAGAAAAAAAGTTTGCCATGCGGTGGTGACTTCAAAACTGGTGTTGAAAATTGTTCATTGACCGCCATTTTCAAAATGGCCGCCGAAAAAGGCTGGAAAATTCAACATTGTTCGATTTCAATGAAATTTGGTTTCCAAATAGATATTGATTTTGCGACTTCAAAACTAGTGTTGAAAAGTGTTCGTTGACCGCAATTTTCAAAATGGCCGCCAGAAAAGGCGATTTAACATTGTCGGATTTTAATGAAATGTGGTTTCCAAATAGGTATTGATGTTACAACTTCAAAACCGATGTTAAAAATTGTCCGTTGACCGCCATTTTCAAAATGGCCACCAAAAAAAGCGGAAAAGTTCAACATTGTTCGTTTTCAATGAAAGTTGGTTTCTAAATAGATTTTGATCTTGCAACTTCAAAAATGGTGATGGAAATATTGTTTGTTGACTGCCATTTTCAAAATGACCGCCATAAAAGTTTGGAAAATTTTTCCGATTTCAATGAAATTTAGTTACCAAATAGGTATTGATGTCACAAATTTAAAACCGATTTTAAAAATTGATCGTTGACCGCCATTTTAAAAATCTCTACCGAAAAAAAAAAATTCAACATTGTCAGATTTCAAAGAAATTTGGTTTCCAATTGGATATTGATGTCGCTAATTCAAAACCGATGTTGAAATTTGTTTGTTGACTGCAGTTTTCAAATGGCTGCCATAAAGGCGGGGGAATTCAATATTGTCTGATTTCAATGAAATTTGGTTTCCAAACAGATATTGATGTCACAACTTCAAAACCAGTTTTGAAAATTGTTTGTTGAAAATGGCCCCGCAAAAGGCGGGAAAATTCAACAATGTCCGATTTCAATGGAATTTGGTTTCAAAATATGGTGTTAGAAATTGTCGTTGAACGCAATTTACAAAATGATGTCTCAAATTCAAAACTGGTGTCGAAAGTGGTCCTTAGCAAGAATGTTTTTGTGCAAAAAAAGCCCATCAAAGAAATAGAGTAAAACATGATCAGATTTAAAATACAGTTCAAGATATTGGTGGTGTTCGAGCTACCAAAGTTTGAGAGACTGAAGATCCACTGTATAACTTGAAGTGTTAGCTTGATTGTGGCAACTGAAAGCCAGGTGAGCGATACAGGCTCCTGGGAGCCTCTGGTTTTCAATGGTGGTGTTGTGGCAAAAATAAAAGCTAAAATGAAACTAAAAATTAAAAAGTCGACCCAAAAGAACAAAATTGAGCTTATATTAAATTTCTATTTAATTGATTTGTTTAGTAACTTTGAAAACAGTAAAACGGTTCATTTGTGAAACCCTTCACAAACATCTAAATCACACTATGTTAGACCTAGCAGGATTGGCGTAAATAGTGGAATCCCATCTCGAGTCGAGTTTTAATTCAATAAAACCGTTCTCATTTAAAATCGTTTTGGCGTGTCAGTATCCCAAATGAAAGTGGACATTTTCAGCTAGATTCACGTCTTCCCGGATTTGACTACCGACTTTGACATTTTCCCGGATTGAATCACTCACAGTGTGACGGGTGCTGTTAACAGAGCAGGACATGCTTACCCTTCCGGAGCACCTGATGTCACTCTCAGTTTCACTGGAGTTCACACTGTGAGTGCCTTTGTTCTGAATGTTGTGGTTTCTGGTTCTGTGCTTTGTGTCTGTCTGGCGTCATTGTTTTTGTGTCTAACGTCATTGTTTTCTGTGTTCTCGTTTTTGCCCTGTCTTTGGACTTCGATTTTTGTGAATGTCACCCCTTTGTTCCTTCGGTATTCTACTGCCGTTGTTTGGTAAAGGAAAGGAATTGGGAAAAGAAAATACATCACCGCATTCAAATGTGGTTAACGTTTTCATTTTTATCTACGTTTCACTAGCTTAGCTTCTATTTACTCCAACATTCAGCTAACAAAGGCAAAATGAAAAGCAGTATGAGAGCTAAAGAGGTTGTAATCAACGTCCACACACATCTGTGTTTCACCAGGCTTGGTTTTGCCAGCCTTTTTATGTTAAATAATCACCTTATAATACTTATATAAACAAATAAACATATAAAGATAAGAAAGACCTTTCACGAAGGAATTATATGAACTTTTCGTTTGGTTTAACCTCCACTTTGAGCAAAACGTAACAAATAGGATAACAGGAAACATCTACAATGGCTGATAATAGACCATGTCCGAGCTCTAGTATAAGGATTTACTAGACCACGTCACAGTATAGTAAACGTTACGTCATAAAGCCTAAAACGTCATAAAACTATGTTGTTGAAGTACATTCTTGGTCACATGTGGCGGACAAACAACAACTGGTGAATAAAATACAAGAATTCGGATATTTATATACTATTAGTAATTTGTTTTGCGAGTATGGAATTATCTGCTTGTATTGCATCGAGTGCGATAGCATGAGATGTAATGCAAACTGAGAAATCCATCCGAGCAAAACAAATTACTAATAGTGTTTTTATCGTTATTCTGTAATTGAAAAATACAGCATATATGTATCCTTTTCCAACGAAATATTTCTATTAGTAAAAAATATTATTTTTGGTTAAATATAGCGCTTTCTTTCATGGAATTATTTATATCACGAAACGTCACATTAATACGCTGTTGCTAACGTTCCATAGAGATTGACAATAATATGTTCGTATCAGCGCAGTGCAGTGATAATAGAATTATCGTCGCTCGGGAACAATTGAAAATTGCACAAACTAGCGATAAGGTCTATCAAGTCACATGCCAAATTCTGCAAGGGAACTACACAGGAAAAACACAAACAAGACAAAGGACAAACGTTAACAACGATAGGAACTCGGCACAGCCGGACTTGGTACCGGCACTAGACAAAGCCAGCGGTAGGGTTAAACCGGTTTATGGGTACCCAAACCTCCCCTTTATCTGCCCCGTTTCCCTATAGTATAATAAACATTCGAATAAAACCCAATACAGGTAGAAATTTTGAAAGATGGGTCAAGGGGTGCTCGCCGCTAGACTGCCGGCTAGCTCAACGAGCCTAGTCTGCTGGTAAAACACTGTCGCACTACGGAATTTTCGAAAGGTTTAGTCAAGAATCATCATATATTTCAGTAGACATCGGCAGTATCAATGAGAGGCCAGAATGTGTGTAAAATTTTCAGGTCTGTAAATTTCACAGCTAATTTTAAGGATGCAAGCAGAGTATCTTGTCGATATCCATTCTTCCATGCAAACCTTACCGGAATTACGGCATACCCTTCTCTCACGACATTTATCCTCATCGTCTTGTATCTGAACCATAGTCTAAAGTAGTTTTTTACTAGATTTCCACAACAATTTAAGTAAACCAAAACTAATGAAATTGTTTTACAATGAAAAAGGGGAGAAAGTTTTAAACGGTCCCTCCTATTAGGATTTGGTCTAAGAAAGTTAGTTGCAGGGTATTACTTTTGCAAATGGGCCATCAGATTATCAACAAACTGCTTCTGGCTTCATCATTTTTTTTAAATGTTAATAACCCATCTTTCTTTCTTGTTTACAGTCAATGACTTAATAATTTGAACTTTTCCGTAAAGTAACCTCGCTTTTTTAAAATGTTCGTGATGATGATTAACTTAAGAAGTAGATTTAGATGACAACGTTCACGATGGTTTGGCTGTCTAAGCTTTGACAAAGTTTTGTTGTTCATATGTTTTCTGTGAATACACATTATCAAGGGCATGAATTTGAAAACTTCATGCCATCTTCAAAAGTAGCCTCAGTTGACACTTTTTTGCGTTTTTAATATTTTTTCCTCCGTACAAAAAAAATTTTCCACTTTCATTTATCATATTTCAATCCCTTCCTAAATTACTAGACAGATCCTGCAGCTAAGGCGTAAGGATACTGATTTCTAAGCCCTTGCCTCTCTTGATATGGAACATCGTCAAATCTGTGAGTAACCAAAAATGGACCATTGCAAGGCCTATGAAATTTGATTCCAACCAACAACACGCTTATACTGATAGTTCCAAACAAGATCCCCAGGACTGTATAATTTATGGTGAATGTTTCGGTCATATAGACCAATAGCACGCTTATACTGATAGTTCCAAAGAAGATTACCTGGACTAGTAAAGAACTAGAGCCACAAATCAACAAAAACAGTCCAAACATTTCAAGTAGTGCTTACCAAAATAAACAAGACACTAGTAAATAGCCTAATGCGCTTTGTCATTTATGTTTTGTTATATAGTCAATATCTGTGATTTGAATGCGTTTACAATTCCTCTACTTGGAATGCCATACATTTTCTTACTAGTTGGCCTTGGATTTCGATACATGTGTATGATGCAAGCTATCAAGAATTGCTTTAGCAAGGTGCATTTGCAAATAAAAGGAGTTAACTTTGATTCCATAGCGTGTTTTTAATTGCATGTACGAGCTGAGATATATTAGAATGTTTTCCTGTACTTTTATTTTATTGCGAAAAATCTTCTCGAAAAATGCAGTTGTTTTAACATGTCATCTGATATATACACTATGAGAACAAAATTTATTGAAATGCATTTAAATACATGTAGATAAAAGATTCAGCAACTGAACAGGCCACTTGAATGCAATTTGACAGTTTTTACAATTTTTTTGTACGTTTTTTTAATTCTTTTAATAGGACCTCCAGGACCAACACCAACTAACTGCCATTGGAAGGGCAAATGTTTATTCACTTGCAACAAAAATTTAGCAAAAGTTTCTCAGTGTCCTTTGATGACAACATCTCAAAAATTGAAAAGTAGCTAAAATGGACACAAAATGATAATAACAGCCTGTTTGACTACTAATAAGTCAGAAAACATACTAGTGTGGCTGGCATTAATTGAATTTCTAAGAAGTATACATACCAGAGACAATCTTACACGATTTTTGACATTTGAGCATATCTCGAAAATGACTCCGCATAGGAACAAAATTGACGCCATACTTCTTTGTGCAATTTGACACATTTACTTAACTCTTAGCACTTTGGTTTTTACATTTATTATTTTTGTTGTATATCTCTGCCCATGATCTCGAAATGCACAAAACATACAAATCATTTATTTCCCAAATTAATACCATTTAAAAATTATCAAGCTATTATTGCAATGTTTATGTTATTAGATCAAGATACTTTTTTTCAAAAATACATCCCTATTTGACTATATATCAGTAATGCAACCTATATATTTTGTCCCCTTTTGGTGTCAACGGTTTCGTTCTATGACGTCGCAAAGCGGTTGAATTCAAGCACAAGCAGGTTTTCAATATTTGTGAAATGGCCAGTTTTCCTGCAAACTACTTGATAGTGCAGCAGCTACACCAATTTGGCAAAGCATGAAGAGGAATTCCATTGTACGAGAAGTACAGGCCCTACTGGGGTTTTATGGCGTTGGCATTTGACTTGTATCTCATTTAAGATCTTTTACAATAAAATATCACCTTGATTATAAGTGTTAATAACCATGTATATTTTCATTTTAATAATTGTTCAATTTCACAAATGGATGAACGGGATCTCAAATTATCTCTTTCGGCAAAATATCGAACAAATAAAAGGAATGAATAATTAAATATGGCAATTTAATGTTTTAGTAAGTATACACAAGATGGTAATCAAAATGTTTATGTCATATAATAAATAAATGAATTCAATATCAACCGTATCATATCCCAAGACAGAAATGTGAAAATACCATACAATTAAGATTCTGAAGTATGATATTACATAACTAAGCCGAGATAATTAAGAGTACGATAAAAATAATGTCGATGGGAAAAGAGAAAAGTACGCGGAAAATTATATCATATGCCCTTAAAAAGATGTGCAATACGACTACAATAATTCTCGGGTCTTTAAATTTGTTTGTTATAAACACCATAAACTAAAAGAAAAGACACCGTACATTGTTTATTTGGAAAACTGATTAATAGAGATCAAATTGATGTAAAAAAAAACTGCTAATTTATAATTTGTACTTAAGGAAATTAAATGCTACAAATTACAGCGACACATAATTTAAAAAAATAAATTGAATACTCAGTGAGCAATATTCAAGCTAATTCAGGTCAAGAACAAGTTTATAAATTTTAAAAAATGTACATCAAAGAAGAAAGAAACAAAGGTCGAGGGAACAACCGGTGGCAACGGGTTTTGATTGCCACTGGAACAGAGAAAAAATGGGTAGGGGCAGGAAATTTAGGCTTACAGTGCGTCTACTCTCCTTGGAGAAATATAGAAGGGATCTTTATACCGCATGAAGCATTGCTTCCCTCTTCACAGTTTGGCTACAATGGTTCGCAATTAGGCTTTCCGTATTTTGACCCGACTTCCCCGGAAAGACAGACAATCCCCTTTCCACCGGTGGCAACGGGTTTTGATTGCCACTGGAACAGAGAAAAAAATGGGTAGGAGCAGGAAATTTAGGCTAACAGTGCGTCTACTCTCCTTGGAGAAATATAGAAGGGATCTTTATACCGCATGAAGCATTGCTTTCCACTTCACAGTTTGGCTACAATGGTTCGCAATCAGGCTTTCCCTATTTTGACCCGACTACCACGGAAAGACAGACAATCCCCTTTCCACCAACTGGGTCCGCGACCGGTAGCCTATTCAGGTCCCTGGACAAAAAAATCAGTCATCATTACAAACGATGAAATATGGTATTAAATGAAAAGTATATAAACGCAAGAGATTTTTTATAAATGGTATGATTTCATTTACTAAACTATTTTCTTTCTAAACAAATAAAAATCTTTAGTGTTTTGCTTCAACATTTCTGCATTTACAAGCTTAAAAAGGGTTCCTCATAATGTGTAATTGTCTTTTCCTTTAGTGGAAGAATATACTGCCGACTTCTACTGAAATTTATGATCATTCTTGAACAAATCCTTGCGGAAGTTTAGAGTATGATTTTTCATCCGTAATGCGACATTGTTCTACCAGCAGACTAGGCTGATTTAGCTAACCGGTAGTTTAGCGGCGAGCACACCTTGACCCATCTTTCAAAATTACTTATTGTCTTTTTCGTTCCTTTCAAGATTGTGGTCATGGTGTTAGTAGTCTACCTGTATTGGGTTTTATTGGTATGTTTATATACTATAGGGAAACGGGACAGATAAAGTGGAGGTTTTGGTACCCATAAACCGGTTTATCCCTACCGCTGGCTTTTGCTCGTGCCGGTTACCAAGTCCGGCTGTTCCGAGTTCCTATCATTGTTTATGTTTGTCCTTCGTCTTGTTTGTGTATTTCCTGTGTAGTTCCTTGGCAGATAGTGACTGTAATTTTCAGCCATTGTAGATGTTTCCGGTTATCCCCATTGTTATATTGAAAAATGGGGAAAGGCAATCTCGAGCAAAAAACTTATTCCCGGTGTCGTTTGAGATTTTAAAGTCTATGAAAACTGCAAGTTCCGTTTCCGGTTTTTGTCATGTACTTGCAGATTTCATACGGGGGTTATGAGATTTTAAAGTATGCGGCGTAGGACTGAAATATTTTAAAATAAGATTTGAAACGTTAGTGTTAGATTACAGGTACCAAATGATTTATTCAGCTGTTAACAGTATTCACATGACAAACCAATAATTATAAGTTGACGAGAAAAGAAGTAATCAGAGGTTGACGGGAATAGGGGGATCGGGCTGA
>MJUU01020589.1:16966-38056 GCA_002080025.1 Modiolus philippinarum
CCTGGAAAAGGTTCAAGTTTTATCGAAATTGCTGAAATACAAAATTCGATAAATGTTGGAAAGTTGCATTTGCAATTTATGACGTATGCAGTCTTTCATCGTATTTAAATAAAAAAAGTTATTATTTTGTGTCAAATTCGAATCGAACCATGCTCTCCCCTTTGTATAATTACACAGCTGTCATTACCTACACTTAATGTTGTGAAACAAGAAGACACTTTACCAATAATGTTGCAAGGATGATTGGTGCAAAAAACGTATGCAAGAATTGTCCATACCTGGAAAGGAAAGATAAAAAAAAGAAATTGCACCCTAGCGCTACGAAAGACATCAGCAAAACCTAAGAGCTTTATCAGTAATGGTGTCCCCTTTATGTGCAATTTGAATACCGAACTTATTGAAAATTTAGTGCCTGCATATATTCATTTCGACAACTTATGTCTCTTCAGTGCAGATAAAATCTAAACATTTAAAAACAATGAAAAGTGTTTCCAAGTGTTCAGAAACACCAGAATGTTTCAATATATTGTCGTGAATTTTTACCTTTTGGGATTCTTCTGACAACCACCCATCTTCTTTGATTTTGGATTTTCGGTATGCCTTTATTCTTTGACTTTATCTGTACTAACAAGACAAAACCAGTCATATTTTCGGCCATTGTGTGTGTTTACTGTTATCCTTTGTTTGTAACATTGTTAACAGTGAGCAAATCTATATTTCTTGTTATTTTTCTCATAACGTATATCATTACTGTTTTTCTTCAAGAATCTTTTGTTTCAGCACGTTTCATAGGCACATAGGATATGAGTATTTCAGTTATATAATTTAACATTAACTTAAACTGATATATGATGTATGTCCTATGAAGGCATTTGAAAAAGTTAATAATTTCTCACGAAAAATTTCAGTTAATTTAGACAATCCAAAATTTATTCTACGTTTAACGTCAACCATCAGAGACAAAACTTGCTAGGGGTGGGGAATACATCAACAAACGAATACCGAAGCAAGAACGAAGAAAGGGGAAATTCTAAAATCATTAATCCAAAATCACGGCAATTCACAGCAATACGAATTGAGACAGTATGACAAAGACCTAACAAACAAACAAAAATGAACAAAAACGCCACAAAACTAAAACACTAGCAGTGTGAACCCCTATAAAAACTGAGGTATCATCAGGTGCTCTGGAAGGGTAAGCATGATCTGCTCCACGCGTGGCACCCGTCACACTGCCGGTGAAAAGTCCGAAAAGTGAAAAGTAAAATAAAACAAAAACGAAAACTTCAAACAAACTTTAACTTTTTAAGGGTTATTTATTTTGGTTAGATTTGTGAAATTTTAGTAGAAAGAATAACACAGAACATCTTCATGAGATTGATATACATGGAATGGGATACAAAATATAACTGTAACATCTGAACTTAAAGGCGATGTCAAATATGTATAAAATTAAGAGCTTAAACCTACGAGGGGTTGACGTTAAAATGTATAATTAATTTAGGACGGCCTAGTATTACCATAAAGAATCATGCATCCAATATGGTCAGAAGAACATAGATGTACAACTGAATGACTTACTGTCTGTTAATTGACAGTAGGCTTTACACTTTTGTCGATCTTAACCTGGTCTCATTTGCATTTAGCCAATGCAACTTCTACGTTTACATTTACAACTTCATAAAAAATATTACATAATGATATACATGGATTAACATGAGGGCCAAAGGTCTTTTTGGGCACGTATATTAAATGGTAGTCTTGGACTTAGAATTTGGATCAAGTTTGGGGTTTTTTAGGGGGGGGTCGTCATTTGAAAACCAATGTAACAGCTTAATTATTTGCATTTAAACAAAGTCAGCAAAACACATGCTGTTTTGTTTCTCATATATAACTGTAGTTTGAGGTTTCTGTCCTCCGTACTTCATTTCAATGGTACTCGAAAACCCTTACATTGTATATAACCTGACGATATAAAAGATAAGTACTTTTAAAATTAATGGGTAGATAAGCAATAATTGTTACAAGAAATGAAAACATTATGCAACGCTCTTGAAATTTGGACACTGTCTCTTCAGAAAAGCAAACTGTGGCAGTTTACAAGGCAATTGAATTTCCGAACTTCTTTGATCTCCTATGAGTGTTTGTAAACAACCATTTAATAGTCGTCACTTCCTCGGATAGACTACCAAAATATTCCTATTACATTTATATATCTCATTAGGCTTATCTCTTTATAAATCACATTTAAGACGTAATTCGTGTAAAATCATACAAACAGGACTTTTATCGTAAACTAAAACTATGAAAGTATGAGGGATTTGTTCTTTGGACCAGATCATGTTATTTAGCCTCGTTTTGATTATCTTTGAATCACTTAATCGATTCTTACACGGTAATAAGTGATGGACTACTTACAATGAAATTCTACGAGATAACATTATCTTTGTAAAACTGCGTTGATAAAACCACTATCACATATGAACATTTCCCCAACTTTCTAACAAAATCTTTTCTTTGGTATGCTTTTGATGACCAAGGATTCTGCCTAGTCTAGTTGTTGAAGAAAAGTTTACAAGAAGAAAAATCTAAAGAGATTGCAAAAATGTAATCACAATAATATTTAAATTTTGAAAAAAAAAGTTTTCGAAATATTTGATTGAACTTCAAACTAGCTTTAAAAAGTGATAACTTTGTACAAAATACCCAGTGTTAATTTATTACCTAAAAATTATATTCAACTGAATGTTCAATTATTACCCAAAAAATAGGGTCGACTATCTATTACAGTAAAAGATTACTAAACTCATTGATATCCAAAGCACTCATACTTGTATGAAATAATTGTTGTTTATTTGCTCTGTTGTAACATAATTGTATCAATTTCAAAACAAATTGCATATAATGTATTCGTCACAGCACGTTTAATGCATCTGAAACTAACACATTATTTTACTGATAAAAGGTATTTGTTTGAACAGGTCGCATAAATCTAAGATTAAGTTTTCATTTTATAACATTTTAACATAAGTGTCTAATTCGTTAAGGGCATCATGCCTTATTCCTCACCGGATACAAATTTAAATGGTATCAAGTCAACTTAATCTGAAAGGCCAAACAATTTCAGAGCATTAGTCTATTTGAAATAATCATTTATCATTAAATACGTCTGAATTAAGAAAACAGTTGACGCAAACAGAAGTAAAAATACCCGTATGAACAAAGAGAGACTGGTTTCTTTGGCAGAAAGTTTGATCATTCTGAGCCCCCTCGGAGTTCTGTTGTTTCTGAAAGTAAGTACATAATTTGAATTTTGCTTTTTTAGAAATGGGACAAATAAAAATGATTATTAGAGATTGGGACATAAAACATACTTTTTGTAAACACTCGTCTAGAATCAGGTAACTTGAAAAAAGGAGATAATATTTCCCGCCATTTTTCTATTTCACTAAGTAATTATTGACACCAGTGAGAAAAAAAATTCAACATACTGATTGAGATGACAGTTCTGTTGTTTCTAAAAGTAAGTACGTAATTTGAATTTTGTTTTTTAGAAATGGAACACATTGGACAAGAAAATGCCTTTTTGTAAACACTCGTCTAGAATAACTTAAATTAAAAAAGAGAAGATATATCCCCCATTTTCTTTTTCCATATGTAATTATTGACACCAATGAGAAAAAATTCAACATATTAATTGAGATGACAGATAAAAATTGTATTGTAATGGCGAAATATGCCCCTATATAAAAGTTGGCCACAGCACTTAAAAGAAGATCATTCCCAACAGTTAGAAATAAAAGGTGCATTATTAAATGGGCGTACCTTATACACACACACAAGTGCAACATGTACTCTGACCTAGCAATGAATTGCTGATTAAACGTAGAGTCATACAGAGAGTCGAAGGTCTTCTATTTCCGCGTTACTGAATTGTTACTAAAACACAATTTTTGAAAAGAAAGGTTCTTTCAACCTATACAAATGGCTACTTGAGATATGACAAGCACTTCTAAACTAGGTGTGAATTGGACTACGTTCTAGATTATCCTAACAACTATTACAAGAGTACTAGTCATATACAACAAGCATACTGTTTTACATAGTTTTGTTACTTATTGCGATATAGGTATATATACTACAGTAGTCTAAATAATACCAACAATTGTTGACAGTTACTAACCTTTGTATCTAAAATTAAAGATGATATAAAATTCTGATAACTATTATTTGATATAGGTCAGTTAGGAGGCTAGTTTTTACGTAGGACGCGAAGATTTTTTTTTAATCATCACCGGATGATTTCCAAAACTGAAGGTTTTTCCGTTTGTGTTTCACTTATTTAGGAAAGATAAGAGAGATTTTGACCACTTTATGATAGCATAATACAAATGAATGAAAGTTACCACGGATCTCAAGAAGGTCCAATCAAAGTAAAGCTAAGAGATTCTTAGTTAACCGGTATTTCAATAGGAAACTTTAGATCTCTTTTGGAATTATAGTTATATTCCATACTTATGACAAGTAAAGCGTTGTTCCTTTGCTTGGTTTTACCTTGTATTTGTAAAGACTTTGTCTCATGTGTATTTACTCCATATCCCTTCATTGATTATTTAAGATTGGAGTTTGTCTCTCCTGCAGTGTGGAGATTCCCCTAGCGAGAGATGTATGCTCTCTGTACATTTCAGTTATGGTGTACTTGTTCTTGAGATGATTTTTTCTATGGGTGCACTATCATTTTTTTTTCAAATTTTGACATTTTATATTTTTTTGTAATTTCAAAATGTTACTCTGACCACCTGTTTATTGTGCCCACATCTCATGATTTTATTATGCCAAGTCTTCTTACTAGTGCCCTGTGGTTGTTTATGTGTTGTGATTATCTTCTTTTGGTCTCTTTGTCCGGCAACGGATGACAGCGATTGTAAATATGAAAAAAAGAAAGGAAATGGGGTAAATGTCAAGAAGACAACATCCCATATCCAGGTAAAAACGACCCAAAACAAAGCATCTAGACCACTTTGCCAGTTAATTTTATGTTTGTTGACGATCCAGCATCCATGACATGTAATAACATGGATGTAGCGTTGCTCGACATCTAGCAATGAATTCCGCTCAAAGCAGTGCTAGGGACCGTCTTGAACTTACTGTGAGCTATAAGCAAACATCATTGTTAAAAGCCTCGTGGTGAACAACAATTTAAGCGTTACTCTATTGCTTGTTTTACCATGTATTTGTAGAGACTTTGTCTCATGTGCATTTACTTCATATCCCTTCATTGATTATGAATTAATTAAGGGGCAGTCGCATCTGATTAATGTTATATAGCAACATTTTTGTTAATCAGTTATCAGACTACATGTGGTTTAGTACGAGCTTTAACGTAGAGCAAACCTGTGTATGGAACGAGGTTTTAGACACAGAAATTTGTATGTCAGGTTTAAGTAATAGAAAATTGCATGCTCACCTATGCTAGTACTCTTACATGTAAGGATTAATATCTTTTACATGGCAGTATCAGATGGCATGCTACCATAAAATAATAAAACAATAGCAATTGTCAAAATATAGTAACATAGTAGTATACATTACACATTGAAACCCACCTATTGTAACATTAAAGTCATCATAAGGAAAACTACTACAATCTTATTTTCTTTATACTATAGTAATAGTAATTTTTGAAAGTGCAACATTTACACAACGGAGTACATGTATGTAACACTAAACTAGCATGCAAATGTGGGAATTGAACCTATACTACAAATACTACTATAGTTACCTATACTGACATCCATAGTAACACCTGCACTTCGTCCGGCACCTTAGACACACGACAATCAAGGCTATATAAATTTATAGCTATCGATAACCGGACTGAACGACCAAGAATATGTTGATACTTTTTTGTAGATTTTGGTAGTAGGGCTTATTTTCAGGGGTACATAAAATGCAAGCACATAAATATATTAATTTAACACTAATTTAACAGTTACTCTATATCCTTTCGTGAAATAGTTAATTTAACATATCATTCGAAAGAAGGGTGTCATAACTACATAATATACATAGGTTTTGTAAAATATTGTGAAATGTTTACCGGGCTTGATGTGTTACTGATCTTTATGTTTGAAATCAGCCCAACAATGTAGGATTAGTACACATTTGGAAGTTACCTTTCCTGTTTTCCGCTAATTCATATCAGAAAGAAACATTTTGAAGCCCCTCTCTTGAATTTGAACCTTTGTTGTTGTGACATCTATGGTAACACTACATGCACTTTGTCTACTGGGATATCTGGGTTATAGACAAGATATTGTTTTCGCTAATCTGGTGTTGCCACTTCGTAAGTTTAACCTAGGGTTGGAGAGAAGTACTGGGAGCCAAGGGCAAGTCAGCTGCGTATAACATAATTATTCATATTTACAGTCAGCTGCGTATAACATAATTATTCATATTTAAAGTCAGCTGCGTATAACATAATTATTCATATTTACTTTTCAATATCAGCACAACAATGTTAGATCGGCAAATTTGTCCCATAAAACATTTCTGGTAGTTCCCTATCCTGGATTCGAACCTATCTATGGTAACATAGCCTGCACTTCGAAATTTGTACTTGGCTATCTATATGCTGAAGACAAAATATTGCCGGGTGATGACTCCTCTTTGGGTAATGCAGTGCATAATGTATTGGAGCTTAGTACAGATGAGATGCGTAAAATGCAGAGCGGACTCGGTGTTAATCTATGAAATCACACAAGGATATTATTCTTCGTCTGACGTTATGCTTGGAAAACTACATACCACACATTTCCATTGGATAATTATATGAGATACTGGACTTATTATTTATATCTAGGTCTTAAAACCATTCCATTAATGTCTCTATATCAGTTCTCTCTCCGTTACTTCATGCAAAATCTGTGTTTTATTTTATTCATTTCTCTAGGATAAACTACACATAAGGTACAAATACATGATAATACAAGGTAAAAACAAGCACAATGACAACGCTTTTATTGTTGTTCTTCATCTTGAAGTCACCATGATGCTATCAACAATGAGCTTTGCACATACCTCAAAGTAAGTTCAGGACGTCCCCCAGCACCGGTTTGAGTGGAATTCTTGGCTAATTGTAGAACAACGCTACGTCCATGTGTTTTCTGGTCATGGATGCGGGATTGTCAACTAACATTAATTAAACTGGCAAATTGCTCTTACAATCACTGTCATGCGTTGCCCGACAAAAGCACTTGTGTCTTAAGATAGATAAAGACAAACATAAGGAACTCATCAAGTCGATTGTAAGAAAACTTGACATTATAAACATTTAGATGTGCACATGGGCACTTTAAACAGGTGGTCAGAATTACATTTCGAAATTACAAAAATTAATGTCAAAATTTGAAGTATGATAGTATATCCATATGAGAAATTCTCTCATGAATAAGTACACCATAACTGAAATATATAAAGCATATATCTCTCGCACGTGAAATAAACCAGAATACTCTGTATGTATATACGACTTTCATAGTATTTTAATTGCTGTTAGTACGCTCACCCTGTTGGCGAACTAGTTCTCGCTTCTTAAGGAATTCATGTGAATTCTCAGCATTGAATCTGATAAATGGATCTCTTTGCCATGCTTTCATTTGCTTTGCTACGCCCCTAGATTTGTAATTTCCAATCAATTGCTGTATATCAAGAAGATTGAGGGGGTATAGCAGCCAGTGTGTATATAAAGAGGTTGGTGATATACTGAGAGAAGGGTGGAATAACATGTGATAAAGAGGTTATCGTTTAACCGTTGTCTTGTTGTAGATTGGACGAGTAAGATAGAGCGTCAACATTTCTAAAAATGGAAGCTTGATATTAGATAACAGATTAATATATATATGTCAATTCACCAATGCTCAGATGCTGTCCTTTCACCTATATCTAAAAAAAACAGAATATGATCAGGCAAACGGGTAGTGATGTATTGAATATCCATAATGAATAAGCAGCGGGTCTGTAGAAACGTTCTTTTCCCAACCGAACAGAGGGTATACGACATGCTGGAACGTATTTTGACCTTAACCACATGGAATTTATCACTAACTTTATACTGTCGGTGCAGCTTTATACTATATACAATGAAAACACTGGTTCGTTGCTCTGAGTGCAATATTCTGGAAACTTTGTATAACGGTTTAGATATGTATCTGGCATAAAACGATGATATGAGCACTGCCTTTTCAACTTCCAAGGACCTGCAAATATTAATAAACAAGTGACCGTTAAATCAGTTTTTAAAAATTACATCATGCATGTTTATATAAGCAAATTGCCATAATATGTGCATAATGAAGTCTTACAACTCAATTAGCTTGATTGTTGGCATCAATTCATATGTAAAGTGATATGGTGGCCTACTTATGGGTAATCATTATCTAAAGTGATCAATTACAAGTCGATTGATATCTTAAATGATCCTTTAAAATTGGTAAAAGGTCGAATCAATTTAATATTGAAGTCAGACATAACGACGATAGATATTGTAAACCATTTCAAAAGTTGAATTTGTTTAAATTTAGTTCTAACGTTTAATCAACAGATTTATACGTTTCTCACTAAGTTGACGTCATACAAACTCTAAAGTAAATACGTTTATTTACTTTTATTGATAATAATTTCTATCATTTCGACTTTTTGATTTGCTAATAAAAGACTTGTGTGGTGATTACATGTATTCATTAATTTATTAGCTAAAATCTGCTTTGAAATATACTGAACAGCTATGAAAAGACTTTAACAACTTGATATTATTAATCAGTCTATTTAACAGCCCATCAAATTGACATAGAACATTATTTTATAGCCTATTAAAAAGGAACCGCGCAGTAAAATGTAGTAAAGAATAAAAATGGCTGTAACTGAAAATATTAAAAATGTAACAAACGGCGGACATAACACTAGAAATTCGCTTACTATTTGTAGTTAAGCGCTTGCCATCAACACAATTTTAAAACACAATCATGTAGAACACAATTGAAAGTACCTTTATATACTTAAGTTTGTATTGTATTGTATTGTACTGGGATACGGAATAAGATTGCTGGTCAAACTCCAAATCTACCAACTGTTCTATAATGTGTTCTTTTTATATAAATATATCACTATTAATGTTAAATACTGGTATATATACCCAAACGGAGTCATATGGAATAAACCTGAACCCTAAAAAATAAGTCTTTAATCTAAAAGTACTGTTTAGTTTTGAAAATAGTTTTAAATTAGTTTATAATTGGAACATACCTGTATATGAAAGATGTTCTTCATGTGGTTGCTCATAAATTACCTTTTACTAGTTCTGAAAAAAAAGTTATCTAAAGATAGATGCAGAAACATGTCAAAATGTCTGATATTCCAAAAATAATTAAATAAAAGGAACATGCACATGTAAAGCTAATGTTCAAGAGCTTTCTCCTTCAATGTAAACAGATTGCCGCAATCATAAATGGTGAAAATATTTTTATAAGTGCTGATAATCAGTTCCTGTTCAACAGTCCTATAGACACTAACACCCATGCACTGTGGTATCAGAAAATGGTGGAAAAAATCAAATTACATAGGCGTAAATTCATTGTCGATCACTATATCTGCACATATTGTGACCGGCTAAAACATGTGGAGGGGCGACAATATGTGTTGTAACAAGGTTTTTTATGTTTATATTTCTACAATTTTGTATTCTTGTCGGCAAATAAACCATCCCAATGTAGTTGCCCTTCTACGCATTTGTTTAATACATAAGAAACAACAATGAATGACTATTTTTGTAGCATTACTTCTATGTGTTTTCTTATACCAGTACAAACGTTCTGTAAATTTTCTGTCTGGTTAAAAATTGACGTAAGATTAACTTCCTCGTATTTTACTTTACAAGGAATTTACAAAATATTTTCCTTACTAGGTCAATAATGTCTGTAATGATATTAATAAGGTAATTGTGAGGTGTTAATAAAAATCTAATCTACTAAAACAACAAATGATCACAAATAAGGAAGACAATATGTAATACGATTACAAATATAATACTTATTTCCAATCATCTTTAAATAAAATGTCGGTTACACATTCCACTTCGATATATTTCAACAGGAAGATGGCCTCAATAGCACACAAAACCACAAAATGAATGAAATAAATAAATCTTTTTGGTATTACAACTGCACATAGTTGGTATGTTTTATTATAATGCATTTCAGTCAATATACCCAAGTTCAGAAGCCTATTGTTGACATAACTTGTAAACGGTCGTAAAGAAATGGAGATAAAATATTGCAGAACAGAATGCAGCTTTTTTTAATTCGTAATATCAGTGAATATAAAAAAAATATTGATTTCTATGGTGCATTTCAAGGTTTGGGTACATTAAATTTATTTTGTATATGCTGCAGGATTTTTTACTCTTAAAGCATTTTTAGTGCTTTTTAATGTCCACAAGTAAAATATATCATCCTCCAAACCCTACTTCCACCTGCGCATAGTGAGCAAGTTGCAACAGGTATTTTTACGGTAGACGTATTTAAAAATTGACGGAAATGTAATATAAAAAAATGTCGGAAACATAAAGAGAAATTAGTGGAAAAGTATTGCTAATTATAGGAAACGTAATGCATCGTCTACAGCTTAGTATTGGTCTCGATTTTTGCTGTTCTTGGCTTGAGAGGAAGTCAAATACCACTATAGCTTGTAGAAGACAAATCATTTAGTAAATACAGAAATATGTATTGTCTAGACAAAACATGATTAAAGTTGACAACAGAACTACTAAAAAAATTACTCTGATTATAAATAGTGTTCTTATTTTTTTACGAGATGCTCTTGTTCGATTACTAACGAAAACTGTTATGGAAGTTTTTCAACATTGAGCATTTCATTTTATTTATGACGAGGTTTAGTAGAAAAAAACATATTCATAATTTTGCCCTTGAAAGAATTAGAAGGCGAGAAACCTTCAACATAACAACATAAACAAAATCGGTTTTGACATTCGAACAAAAAAAACTAAGCAAATTACTAAAGAATGGACATACACGATGGTCAGCGCCCCACCTTCCTGTTGAAATACGGCACTAACAATAGACATCCATACAAAATTTTCAACAAATACTATCAGTAATCTGGAAGTGATAAATTTTCAGCTGTCGATTTTTGATTTTTATCATGCTCCAACAAAATAAAGTGATAAGTATCTAATTTCATACTATTGTTTTTGTTCAGGTTACACCCATATACAATTCATGGTGCATAGCAGAAAGACAGGCATAAAGGAAACATAATAATTTGTCTTGTAATGCGGTTAACCTAGAGGTAAGTTTTTTTTATATTAATATTAATAACTGAATTAACTAATTTGTTAATAGAACAAAACAGTTTGGTTGGAAGTACTTAAATAAATTGAAGTAAAATATATTGCATGTCTGACAAATTTTTCAATAAATTCACACTCGGTGATCTTCAGTCAAATGTATACAATTTACTCTAATTCTTTACTATCCTTCAATTCCTTACTTTTCTTCCTCTCACTAGTTCATTCTTTCCAACCTTAGTATAGATGTGTAAATGTTATTAAAAGTGCATTGAGAATAATAACAAAATTACAGAGAAGACTTGTCAAGAGCCGATATCCAAAGGTAACAAAGACAAAGCGGGAGGAAACCACCAGAAAATTGTCAACTGCAATTGTCCTGACTTGGAACAGGCATTTCAAAGGAAACGTTGGGTTAAATCGGTTTAATAGCTCGCTAAACCCTCCTCCCTTTTTAGTAGTGTCTGGTTGCAACTCAACAACAATATTTATTGAAAGGTCACTGACAGTGAAAAGAAATATTCATCCCAGTACTAAGTAAAAAGTGAATCTTGAATCACAGCTTGGACCAAAACTTCAAAATTTTTCCAAAAGGGACTGATTTTTCTTGAGAATCTCTTCAATGATCATATGAAACGGAATTTTTTAAGTCTTGATTAGTAAGGCGGTCATGGAGATAAATATGGTCAATGAGATAATCTTAGCTCTCGCGTTATGAACGAATCAACTGTAAAACATACTCCCCGTAAGGAGATGAAGTAAGAATAATACTGTCCATGTCAGGGAAATTGATATCTTTTGAAATCAAAGTCGTCTCTTTTATCCTAAAGTTTAGTACTGAGATGACCATTTTCGTCAAATTCGAGATGTTAGTCCAAAAAGATGTAGATCTAGCGGTTTTTTATTATCTTTATGGTGTAAAATTGAATTTAGAATAAGACCTCGTATAATATCATTAATTGGGAACTTAATAAAACTAAATAAAAGGTTGTCATTTTTAGCTGAGCACAAGCATTGCTTGTCCCACCAATTTGCATTTGTCAGCCATTGCAACGGATTAACCTAAGTGAAGGGGTAGATTATAGCCCCAAGAAATAACGGGTTGATTTCGTGGTTATTGTCTCTGCATGGGCTTTTTCTTTCTGGAAATTAAATCACTTCACATTTCCCACAAATATTCAAAGTCCACATATTTATTTTCCACATTGTTAACCAAACTAATTGTAAATGAAGTAGAATGCATGGGAACTGCATAACAGTAATAAATTTATACATCTAAAAGTAATAAATATATACATTTAAAACAAATTATAATGTTCCAAAGGTCGTCATGTTTTGTCATTTGTAATAATTATAGTTTATTCGTCATAGCATACATTAACTTCTTATAGTTCTTATTCTATTTTTACAGTCGATGTGCCATTGAACAATTATGGGTATCCTCCTTCTGTTAAGTCCTGTTACCGGGATCAACTTACAGGACGTATATTTATTTTTATCCAATGTTTAGGGTTTGTCACAAAAAAAATGCCAGTTCACGATTATGGTAAATATATGAATCTCATGAAAATGTATTTTATTTGAAGCGGTGAGAAGGAAAATATATTTAATATTCAGTGACAAAAACTGTATATATTTAAGATTTTTTTTCAAATTTAACTTTCTGAACTTCTGTCCCATTTAACATTTTAATTACTGAAGACTGATAGGTTCTTGCTTACCTTCCGTAATTGCAAGAATTTCTGTCTCTTCTCAAAACGAGGTAAAGAGATACATTATTTCTTTCACGACTGAAAGATATCCGGGTGTTTTATTGTTACTGAATCCTATATAAATTATTGCAACATTAAAAGGTGTAAGCCAACTAACATTTCAGTTTAATTTCTGTTGTAACGTTATGCTATTAATTCACGATTACCAGTTGTAAGTGTTGTTGTCAGATCGTCTCTTTTCTGTTGTAACGTTATGCTATTAATTCACGATTACTAGTTGTAAGTGTTGTTGTCAGATCGTCTCTTACCAGTTGTAAGTGTTGTTGTCAGATCGTCTCAACAACGTTTTCTTTCTCCTGTAATTATATAATATTTAGATACAACAGCAAATATATCAAACATTGCAAAATTCAAGCCACATTTTCTTCCTTAGGGACCGACCATTTAACCTGAAGGGGGGGGTTATAGTTTTTTTTTCTGGACAGAAAAATTGAAACAAATTATTTATTTTTTGCACGCGTATCAACAAAATATTTTTTTCAAAATTAACATTATTTTTTTTGGGCAGAAAGCCTCATTCAGAAAATTTTTTTTCATCATTTTGGCAGCCAAAATATTTTTTTCACATAAAATCAGATCCAAAATATTTTTTTAGAAAAAAACCATAGCCCCCGCCCCCCCTTCAAGTTAAATGGTCGGTCCCTTACAGTAATCATAATGATAGTGGACTTAACATTATAGTTGAACCCTATTCCATTCATTACACCGATACCGATAGAAGTAACGAATTGTTTTTTGTACACATTGTTACTTTGAGCCAAAATGAAAATATATGTTATTTGTGAATACTAGTTCACTGTTTTCCGAATTTTCGAACTAGGATAAGTTATACTAAAACGAAAAGAACTTTTTTTCATGTTAATAGATTAAGAATCACTGGCATTTTAAACACTGAATATCAAATACGTTGCCGCATTTAATTTTTTTTAAACACACCAATGTCATCCAAATCAAATGGAATTTCTTCATTAAGAATTTATCCTTTAGCAACCAATCAGTAATTACTCCCCTGGTTAAAAATAGCTTTGGAAGTTAAATCACCAAAAAAAACTCTTATTTATTAAGTTTTTTTGTGAATATGTATTTATCTGAAATGAAAAAAGGACAAATTTTTAAAGGCTATGACCAAAGTAACTTACGTCAACATTTTGAACAGGATACAACTTTCTAAAACGTTTTACGTCTTTTCAGATATATATTGACATTTCATTATGGATGAAATATGCTATGACCTGCTATCCATTGTAAAAAAATAAACTGCATCAATTGAAATTAGTACCCGTTTAACTTACAATACAGAATTTCTCTATGTACACTCCTCGATGGTATATTAGTCATAGTAAAATTACAATTAAATGTAATTAAATCTACATCTTTGTAAACCATAGATTAGTTGAAAATCCCAATTATAAATGTCATTTCCACTTTTACGAAGAAAGGAATACCTCATTTCATTTATTTGACTGTAGACCTAAAACACTTATTAAGAAAACAAATCATTTACAATCGGACTTATCACGCAATATTTTGTAGTAAAGCCATCCTTTTTTGTCAGTGAAAAGAACAATAACAAAACCCTCGTTACGAATGTCTAGAAAATGAAATATGTGTCTATAAACTCATAAAATTAAAATAGCGTAAGTATCAGACATGTTCTATTGATATTCTGTCGATCTGTTTTCTTTCTGCTTAATGTTTGAGCAAACGTTGTCTTTATTTCTTAGTTCGTTTCTGGTGACTTGAAGAGGTCTGCAAACTTGTTATCACATGTAACTGGGACGTAACTTACATTCCATACGTAATAGTGGATATCGACGAGATCCATTAAATTGGCTTGGATTCCAGTGACCTGAAGACTCTACAATTATACTGGCCTCTAACTGATACTGCCAGTTTCGAGTTTGATTTTTCTTTCGTAGAGCGACCAGCAGACCAGGTTCCTTGAGCTAGCCGACAGTTCAGCGACGAGCACTCTTTGTCCCATCTTTCTAAATTACGTTTTGTCATATGCTTTTCTTTTCCAGGATAGTGGTCATTGAGTTAGTAGTCTATCTGTATTGGGTTTTATTCGCATGTATAGGAAAACGGGATAGAGAAAGGGGAGGTTTGGGTGCCCATAAACCGGTTTAACCTTACCACTGGCTTTTGCTAGTGCCGGTACCAAGTCCGGCTATCCCGAGTTCCTATCGTTATTTATGTTTGTCTCTTGTCTTCATTATTGTTTTCCTAGTGCGGTTCGTTGGTGAATTGTGGCATGTGATTGTAGTTCCCGGCCATTGTAGGTAATTATTGTTATCCTGTTTTTGTAACATAAATGGAAGTAATAGTTACCGAACAGAATTCTCAAGAACCGAAATCCAAAGAGGAAAAAGACAAAGAAGGTCAAAACCACCGGAAAATTTGTCAACTGCAGTGGTCCTGGATTGGTACATTTGAAAAGAAATGGTGGGTTAAACCGGTTTTATGGTGCGAAAAACCTTCCCTTCCATTGTGGTAGGTAGTGTCCGGTAGCAATTTAACAGCAATTACTATTAATACACGGGTAAACATCCACTACAACGTTGCGATTTGTTCGGCATCATAGTTATTACCATTAAAAACTCCCTGAATGATTTGACGTCACATAAGAAAACTCCGGAAAGGAATGGCAAGTTTTGCTTTCCTCCGGTTTGATAGTTGTATTTTCCGGTAGATACAGCTTCTTATATTCGACCAAAATTGAAGATCGGGATATTTTCCACTTGTGGAAAAGACGAAATTTCTCACATTCGAGGAAGATATCCCTTGGCTTCAATGAGGTCTCTTTTAAGAAGAACAAAATACCGAACTTACTGTACATTTAGTTTCTGCATATGCGCATTTCGAAAACTTCTGTCTCATCAGTGTAGATCAAATAAAATATTTGGAAGTCCATTTGCCGAAAAACGTGTAAAAGCTGGTAGAGAACAAATAATCAAAATAGAAAGCCAAAATTCAGCTAAGGACAGAGCTATGCATGAGGGAGATACTCCTTAGTTTTTAAACTATTAATCCCAATACAAAGAGTATCTTGAATCCCAGTTTGGACCAAAACTTCATTTTTTTTTCCACGAAGGACTGATAAACGTCACAAACATGCTCGCCCCATGTGACCAACTTCATGACGTTTTGGGCTTTATGACGTAACGTTTTCAATACTGTGACGTAAGGAAACGTAGTCTGGTAAATCCTGATATCATAGGTTGGAAACGGTCTATTGTACATTTGCACTTGTTTTTAACGCGCACACCCCACACAGTGGCAGACTAATCAACCTATTATTGGCGGCTGCTATCCGGTAGAAGTAGAAGTAGCGGTTTCTGTTTTTTCCGTTATGTGATGTGCTTATGGGATCCAAAACGGAAAATATTCGTTATTATGGAAATGATACCATCATTGTATTTATAAGTGAATTTATAAGAATCTAAAACCAGGGCGAGGGTCAGAGAGTAAAATCTCAGACACCCAAGGGTAGTACTCGGACGAAGCTTGCTGAGGCTGAGACGCTAGAAATCTTACCCGAGAGTGTCTGAGATTTTTTTTTTGTCTGACCCTCTCACTGGTGTTTGATTATTTTTCTCCCCCTCAGCATCCAAAACAATTAAACAAATCACCGTCAAAACGCCATTGTTGACATCAGTGAATTACTTCCCTTTTCATTGCCTTATAAAGCATGGAACACGCGTCCGACTCCGGGGTTATTTCGGTGCCAACGATTTAGGCATTTGTGATGTGTTTTCATTTAAATTTTATCATTCTAAGGTAGTTTATAAATTTTTTAATACTTTTAATTATATACTTTTAGATTCATGTAGACTAAAACGTGTATATTGTTATGACATAAAAAAAACTGGCGGAAATATACGCTTGTAGCTTGTCTCACACCCTCTGTGTAAGACAGAAAAATCTTTGGCTGCAAAATCAATGGATTCCCTTGTCCGAGGTGGGAGAATGAAGGATCTGCCATTTTTAATTTTATGAGCTGTTAAGAGTCCCTGAAATAATTCATTCTCATAGGAGTATAAGAAAAAGTCTGCAAGTAGAGGAGCATAGGACATATAACTCAGTATCATCATTTCACAAGGAGTTAGGTACGCCTTTTGTCTAACTAGGATTATTAAAAACAATAATAACCTGTACAGAACCCTTGAATTTTGTGTATATTGTACACCAGGGGTGTTCTCATTTTATTGAGATGTAAATTGTTGAAGGAAATGAATTTTATCTACATTTGTATCCACTATCTTTGTCCATTTTCCGTGCTCCAACAAAATAGTTACTACATTTATAGTTAAATTTGAGGACGATATATCAATGCACATTAAATAAAACAGGGATGCCAAAAGTGTTAATCAACATTTCAAATGTGGTTAAATTCCTCTGCATTAAAATGTATTACTTTCTTCTGTTTTGTTTGTAATAGACTTAACATTTTTCATGTTTCAGAAGCGATGATATTAAGAATGCTTTTAAATTTTGCAAACTTCATGTATTAATAATTGAACATATGACAGTAAATAAACAGATAACACACAGAGTATAAAAGTCCTCAATACCCATGTATATTACATACAGTGTAAATCTATCTAACACTGGATTAAGTTTTTTTGTGAACAGAGTAAGTTAGTAATAATAATTAAGACTTCAAACGAAGAATTATAAAATGCACATTTTAAATATTTTGACAGTTACCAAAATCTGTTTCTTTTTTGTAAGATAATAACTGGATATGACGAAAATATACATTTTTGTTCAAAGTGCAGTCCTTACAGTAAAACACTTTGAAAAGGAAAATTTTAAGCGATTTCTTGCCTTCCATTACTTCTTTCTAGTTTAAAGAAAGAAATACAAACAAACAAATTAGTATTTCCAGTTGTCGTCCTTTTTTACCAATAGATAACTTTTTCTGTGTTACTGGTGTTTTGATACCCTGCATATGTGTAGCATTTTGGATTGTTCATTTTTCCTGTTAATTTGTTAAGGCTTATATCATACATGTTGCAAGTGTTTGTATTACTTTATACACAAACCTCATGATTATTCGTGCCGTGTGGAACTTACTATGAGGTATGAGCAAATCTAATTGCTGAAGGCCTCATGGTGACTTCAAGGTGAAGAACAACAATAAAACTTTTTTTTACCATGTATTTGTAGAGACTCAGCCTCATGTACATTTACTCATTATCTTTTCATTGTTTATCTGCTTGAGTATTTGACTTTGAAATCACTGGAAAAGGTGCAGATTTATAAGAAATAACAAAAATACCGAAGTTACTGTTAATTTATTTTCTGCATATGCGCATTTCGACAACTTATGTCTCATCAGTGCAGATAAAACCAAAACATTGGAAGTCCATTAACCGGAAACTTGTAAAAGCTGATAGAGAACAAATATCCAAAAAGGATCTAAACAGAAAAGCCAAATTTCAGAGCCAAAGGACAGAGCTATGCATGAGGGAAATACTCCTTAGAGTTTTAAACAAAATTTTGTAAAATTTAGATATTGCAAGTTTCAATAAAATCGGTTTTTGGAACAGCACCAAAGTACTGACTAGTGGGTTGGTGAATACCCTTGGGGACTAGCAGTCCGCCAGCAGAGGCATTGGCCCAATGGTAATAAATAACAAAAATACCGTTGCTGTTAAATTATTTTCTGCATATCCGCATTTCGACAACTTAGGTCTCCTCAGTGCAGATAAAACCAAAACATGGGAAGAAACGAAGCAAATTTTGTTCAGTTGAATAATTTGAATATTATTTTAACTTTTGTGTCTGGTCTCATTTCACTATACAAGAGTTCACAATACCACAGAAAATAATTTAAACAGACACCCTCTGTCATAGCATTACACCTTACTTGCATGCTTAAGTTTAGTTTAGATGTGTTACCTATATTTGGCTAGTCTAAAATTCATAAAAGACAAACGAAAAGCGATAGGAATTATAATTTTATAATATATACTTATCGCACTTGAGCGCATAAAACAACATTGAAAAATGCAAGTCACTTCTTAGGATTATATCATCAAACCTTTTTGCTAAATCTAACGTAATTTACATCGAAAATCTTCACAAATCTATGTAAATTTTACACGAACATGCTGGTTTTTAGCACTTGAGCGTTGACGTACATCACTGGCCTTATTTATCTAGGAACGTGCAGCTATATATCATATTCAATCATAGTTTTATAATTTTACGGAAATTTGACTAAAATGAAAAGTTTATGAAAACTTAATAAACCTTTTTTCATAAATAATGACGCATATTGTAAAATTGGAAAAGAATTATATAATACTGAAATGAATTCTAAATGTATAGGTACATGAATCATAACGAGAGACACCTTTTCTTGGGCATACGCAGGCACCAAGCTATATTACCAACCAGTAAGTCTCTATTTCATTTGTTAAGATGATAAACTTGTATCTTTTATATGCATTTTAGCGTTGTTGACAATATCAAAGTTTCCATCTAACACTTGGTCAAAATAGACCTCTAATCATTTTCTCTCTGTCAGTCATCTGTTGATATTGTTTTGGCCGTTGGTCAAAGAGAAACAAATTGCTCAATTGCTAAGACTGAAGACAGGTTATTTTGCGTTTTCACCATGCCTGCAGCGACACTGCAGGTGATTAAACTGAAAATTGCAGACGGGGAGAGATGTCAAAAAATAGACTGCAAAGAAAGAAGCAAATAAATACTTGTACCAATCATGTTTAAAAACTACAATATAGAGTTTGAAAATTATTTCAGAATGGATAATGTCATTTTTCAAGAGCGATTTTCTTTACATTTGCATGATGCGATTTTATTTTCCAAAGCTTCTACTATATTATTATGTTTCGTAAACGAACGTTGCATCATCTTAAAACTGCTCTCTGAATTATTAATCGAAGATTGAAGAATTTAGCAATGAATTTAGCTCAACCTGGCGCTAGGATATCTGATAAAAAAATACAACAAAAAAAACGTAACTTGTATTCTTTACGTAATAGGGGATATTGACAGGATATTCTCCATTATTCCGTTAAATTGGTTTTGGGATCCAATGACCTGAAGATATTACAGGTATACTGGCCTCTCACTGTCACTGCCGATATCTACTGAAATCTATGATGATTCTTTACCAAACCCTTTGGGGAGTTTTGAATTTTATTTTTCTTCCGTAGTGCGACAGTGTTTTACCAGCAGACTAGGCTCCTTGAGCTAGCCGGAAGTTTAGCGGCGAGCACTATTAGACACATCTTTATAAATTATTATCCTTTCCTTCTCAAGATTGTGGTCTTAGTGTTAGTAGTCTAACTGTATTGGGTTTAATTTGTATTTTTATTATACAATAGGGAAACGGGATAGAGAAAGGGGAGGTTTAAGTACCCATAAACCGGTTTAACCTTACCACTAGCTCTTGCTAGTGCCGGTACAAAGTCTGGCTATCTCGAGTTCCTATCGTTGTCCATAATTGTCTTTTGTCATTTTATTGTTTTTCTTGTGCGGTTCCCTAGTGGATTGTAGTATGTGATTGTGGTTTTCGGTCATTGTAAGTGTTTCCTGTTATCTTTTCTCCATTAAGAGGAGCCCTTTTGAACTTATATGAAGAATGAGCAAAGCTCATTGTTGAAGGCTTTACCATGTACTTGTAGAGTTTTTGTCTCATGGACATTTACTTTATATCCTTTCATTGTTAATTCAACACATAGTCCTTCATAGTTTCTTGCATAGTTTCTTGAAACTGTTGATTACCGCCTAACACTGTTACCAAGTTTCTTTTGTCCAGTTTTGATAGTGTCAACAGGGCTTCATTTATATCTTTTGATATATTCTAATACATCATTCCTACCTGGATTCCCTCAAAATTGAACTAGACCCTTTTATGATAATAGCAGAGCTTCATTGTTTTGACGCGAGTTGTGTGTCGTCAAGAATCAATCATACACA